>JAUELC010039456.1:0-12735 GCA_031471745.1 Cryptochiton stelleri
AAGATAAACCAGCTCTAATTTTGTAACGTCACAAAGAAACTTAATTGTGACGTGATGTTGTACAACAATGGTTTAAAGTTTATACCACTTTAAGCAACCTTCCCAAGTTTACTGATAGCAATAGAGTATGATAAGCGATTTTGAAGTTAACAGCCCGAAACCAAACAGTCAGAAACCAAATTTTTTCACCAGATGGCACCACTTGTAGACTTACATACGCCAAGCTCAATGCCATACAACATATTACTACATGGAATATTTTGAATCTGACGAGTAGTTTTCAAGTAAACTGCTGGAAACAAAGTTTTTTCTAAATCTTGCGCCACCAGTAGGTATACATACACCAAACTCACCCATGCAACATCTTGCCACATGGAATACTTTTACCAAGTTTGATAAGAATCCGATAAACGGATAACAAGTTGATAGTTGCAAAAACAAATTTAGACTCGGTCACAAGGTTTTGTTTGTTTGATTGGGGTTTTACGCCGTACTTAAGGTTATTTCACTTATATAACGGCACGCCAGCCCAATGGGTGAAGGAAATCACCCCCGAGCCCAATGGGTGAAGGAAATCACCCCCGACCCCACTGGCAACAAACAATGACAAGATACAAGAGAATCACAGGACATAACAGGACGCCACAACAGCTTTATGTTGCTCTTTAGCGCTGAAAGCACAAGGGCAACATGAAACTCCCTCCAACCGCCCACCAGTCACCAGGTGGAGCCACGTGTATGCCGACAAATGCCAAATTCAATCCCATGCGACATCTTGCCACATTGAATATTCTTACCAAGTGTAATTAAAGCCCGATAAGCGATTTTTAAGTTAATGGCCATAAACCAAAAAGGAGATGGAGAGACGGACAGACAGGCGGATGAGAAAGGTGTACACACACCAAACTTGCCAATGCGACATCCTGACACATGGAATACTTTTATCAAGTTTGAAAAGAATCCGATGATCGGATTTCAAGTTATCAGCTGGAAATGAAATTTAGACTTTGCCACCAGGTGGTGCCACCTATCGGGGGATCATATGCCAAACTAAATCCCATGCGACATCTTGCTAGATGGAATATTCCTACCAAGTTATATTAGAGTTCGATAAGCGATTTTCAAGTTAACAGTCAGAAACCAAAAAGAGGACGGACAGACGCACAGACAGACCGACGGACAAGGCATATCTTCTGCGCAGCCTACGTCACATGAGACGATAAAGGCTGGCCAAAAGCCTTAATGCCGTTGAACTGGTACAATGAGCGTTGCTCACTTCTGGTTAAGACTTCTTGTAATATAGGCCTTTTCACAGAAGGGGAATCGTCCGTCGAAATTCCGTGTTTCTTCGGGCAAAATATTGATATTGGTAAACTTTAGCGTACCGAAGAGCTCTAGGCACTATCAAATGTCCCAGAATCGTAATCTAAAATGAGTTTTGTATCAGTCTTTGCAGATAAAAATAAGGAGAAATGGCCCGACCTCTTTACATTGAATTCAAAGTATGCCAGGATGTCTACGGGCTGTACAAGCTCTGTGGCGTTTCCACGGAAAATAGCGCCTATGACGAGCACTGAAATTGTGTCTATGTCCAATAATGTGACACCTATCTTTCAGATACATGTCTATTTATTAACCATGTCAGCTCAAAAACATTATACTCAGCAGAGCAATATCACCAAGTATTTCATTGTTAATGCAACAGCCAGCCCATGGGGTGGGGCCGGTTTTTCAAAGTTCTGTTAACTTAGAGGTCAGTTGGGTCCGATGCTGAAGAATGAATATCTATTCACGGCTTTCACTGACGTCACGACCCCACGTGTGGCAGTTTTGTAGCCGCCATTTTGTGAGGCAAGTTTCTCAAACAAACAATTACGAACAAGGTAGCTGCGGACCCTTAATAGCTAATTTACAACTTCGTATGTAACCTCTACGGAAGCATGCCATACACAAATCTGTCGACTTCTGCTCAAGAATACAACGTGCAGTTCACTGCAGCATTAAAAGCCATTCAACGTTTTTCATGGCCAGAAAAGACTGCAATCTCACGTACGGCCCAAAATATAATCTACAATGTATTTCATGCCATTTATGGAAGCCGACTATTCGCAACTTAAACCGTCTCAATCGTGGATCAAAGACATTCTACGTTATTTTGTTGCTGTGAGTATGATGTTAATTGTCCAGTGTACGAGACTGAAGTCTTTCGTGGTCATGAAATGTGTTAAATCACTTTGAATACTGCAGTAAATTGCAGTTGTGTTCTCCAGCAGAAGTCGACAGATTTTTACATGGTATTTTCAGGTAGCAGTTACATATACGAAGTTGTAGATTAGCTACGGGCCCTCAGCTAGCTAAGGCATTGAAAGCCAAATAAATAGGACAACCTAGATGTAGATGCAGAGTATCCCTATTAGACTATCATACAAGTAGGCCTAGTGATGTAGCCTTTTAAAAATAAATAATGTTCATGCAGAAATCTCAGGCTGTTATTTTATATGACAACTATGAGTTATTTTGGAAATACGAAGTGGTTTTACAAATTTCATCACAAAAAATTAAGTCTTTTCTAACTAAATTTATCTTCCAGCTGCTTAAATTTGGCAACATGTCAAACAATTTTAGGAGGTAAAAAAATGAACAAGTTCGCTCAAGTCTTTTTTGACAGTTCATGATGAGTTGATTTTGACATGATCGTAACTCAGAAACAAATTCTAACAATTTTAACTTTTACAAAATTGTCAGACAGTTGCTTACAATCGTAGTGGAGATCTTCCCCGTAGAACGAAATCTATGTCAGGCTTTGAATAGTCGAAATAATCGGGAGAACCCATCTTGTCCCCCGTTTAGTAGTTAACACATTTGCTTTGGTTTGGAAAAAGCGTCTGTGGATACCACACACGCGCACTAAGAACACAACACCCTGTTTCCATAGCCACTTCCGTTTCTTTTGACAGGTGCGCCCATGCGTGTTATTTAACTGAGACAGGCAACTCTAGGTACAAGGGAACAAGGTAAACTCTAATCAAACAACATGGCTTCGGAGAGTGATCCAGAAAGATTTGATGGAATGCTGCTAGCAATGGCCCAGCAATGTCCAGGTGGTGTTCAAGAGGTAACATTGATTTGGTGTTAAATGTTATCTAAATTAGTCATTTTCTTTCGATCGTGTGACAGCGTCTTAGACAAAGCGCGTGTCATCGTTCTGACGAAATATGAACACCGAATGACAACTGGTAAACAAATTATATTCAGACATGTGACATTCGAAGTGAAAATGATACTGCGAAGAAATGATGATGTGATTTTTCAATGTGACAAACTGATCAGTAAAATAAAATTGATTTGGCCATCATCAATTCAAAATTTCGAGTAAGATTCCAGAAAAATAAAGGATAGTTCTGTTGATATTTTAATTTGAACTTTATCAACTCTGTAGTCTGTACTGGATCTAGCGTTATAAACAAGACACCAATTACATTACATTACATTGTCTTCTTACAACTCTTGTATCAACCATTGCTTGGGGCAACCCTTGCTCCTATTTGAAAACAATTTAACATTCCTTACCGTTACCAATTGACTCAGTAGGTATTTGTCGGACAGCGTGGGGTGCAACTGCATTCTAACCTTTAATCTATTACAGGCCTTATTAAAATATCAGCCCGCTGTGTTCTGGCTTGGATATACAACGGAACCCTGGGCAGTGGTAGCGTGTACAGTAACTCTGTCAGGCTGTGATTAATACTGTGATTTCATCACCCCTGGACAAAATGTTAAATTTCTCACAAACACGTCTAGCCATCAGACCATTTAACAAAAGTGATGCCAGGGACAATCCGATTTGATGTGTAGGGGTGTTTTCAAGGCTGCCACCACTAACAGACCTCACGCAACATTGTTCGGTTTTGTTTAAAAGACACTTATTAACAGTCCATGTAATAAATTTGTGTTAATCTGTGAAAATATATAAACTTTAACAAATGAATCAACAGTTGTGCATGGTATACATGTGATGTACTGCATAAATCATCTTTTGTTTACTGTTTACATGATAAATTGATTCTTTACAAAGTAGGAACCGTACAATACTTTTTATTTACACTCCAGCAACCAGACCTATGCTAAAGACGCGTGAATCTGAAACTGCATATTATAAGTTGCATGAAAATAGGTGTTTTTATTAAATTAGTATTTACTCATTTCTGTTAAATAAACATGCACGTATTTACCCCAAAAATATATTTAACTGTTGTCTTATATTGCTGTTTTGCTATTTACTTACAATATTTTTATCCGTTGTAATAAAACTGACTCATTAGTCATAACATATCAGATCGCAAAAATTTGAAAACGAAAAAGAAATACAGGTATCAAAACATGGGTCAACTTGTCAATGTTATATTCATAAAGTCTGACTGTAGAATTACCGCAATCTATTTTGCAACAAATTGGTGGAGTGTTTGTCCGCTTTTGAATTCAGATTGGTCTTGGTAAAAAAATCTACATGTGGCTAACTTGAACATTTTTCTACCAAACATCTACCATATTTTCTGGAGAATTGGTGGACAATGTAATTATATAACATCAGAATAATCGATCAGCTTCTGGTCTTTTTGGGATAAAACACCCAGATAAAATTTCAATTTCGCATGCAAGATCAAACAAAAACCTTTAATACAGTGACTTTATTCTTATAAATAGTAATATAGTTACGAAGATACATATTTCTGGAACCTTTTTTTTATCATTTATTTCCTGAGAATATGACCGAAACAGTGGCAGTTTATGTGGGCTGACCATGAGAGCTAACAACTCTGCATAAAATGGTAGCGCCAATTTCTAGCGCAAGCAGGTCTGACAGGTCAAAGGTAATTCAGCTGTTCCATTACCCAGAGAAGAAGGCGCAAGTTATCCATGTTGTAACAGGTTAGCCAGGTTGCAAAATTAAACAGCATGTGCCAATTTTGACAACGTGTTTCTTGTGAATTATTGGCTATAACAGCACAATAAATCACAGATTTCACATTGAATTGAACAGTATGTTCATGATGATGACAATTGCTTTGTCTGTGCCACTTTTTAATAATTCATTGGCAAGAAAAACAGTTTTCGTTTTGAAGTATAATATATATGTTGCCAGAAAATAGAAAATGTAATAGAATAAACACAGCTTGACAGAGTTACTGTACAAGCTAACACTACACAGGGTTGTACATCCAAGCCAGCACAGTAGCCTTCACAGCGGGCTGGTTTGTTAATAAGGCCTGTAATATGAACGGGCTAAATGATCAGAATTAGCGGGTGGACAGACTATGATTCCTCTGTACTATCCTAAATTTGTGTTTGTCTACTTCACTGATTGTACTAAACAATAAAATATTTTAGAAAAAAATATTAACATATTGTTAATTAGCAGTTATTTAAAGTATCCGTATTTCATAACCTATCTGTGAAATAGCCTTCAAGTTCATATATATTTGTTAATTAACAATTATCTTTATGCCGACATAATTATTAACATGATTACCACTATATTGACTATAATTCATATATTTTTCAAATGTTTTCTACTTTCAGCTCCTGGACATAATTTTTAATTTTCTAGCCAGAAAAACTGATTTCTATGTTGGTGGTTCTAAAGGTCAAGCATCAAAGGTAATGTGAATGTTTGGTTGAATCGTTGAAACAATAAATATTGACTTTAAGGTTAGGGTTAGAAAAGAATAAATAAATAAATTTAAAGGGTAGCAAGTTTCTACCCAAACTTATTATCTTCAACATATATTTTTATACACATTTAACCTTATTGCATATGTAACGGCTATGCTTTCTCGTTTCTAAACATGTCACAGCTTTATGTCTATCAAAATAAAGGATGAAAATAATAAATTTGGGTCGAAAATTGCTGGACTTCCCCTTTTATGGTCATAATTTTTTTTAAAAATGTACATGAAATGACCACCATCCACCATACAACTGTAAGTTTTTGTGACTGACAAGATAAGGAAATACATGTAGTTTTACAATGTATGAACATTATTTGTGGAGAGTGTCAATTTTCGTCAGGTAATATACTGATGAGTTAACGTATCAACAATTAGTATAACTGTCAAACTTATGTACATTTTTTTCATTTTATAGCTTGTTTCAGAGGTGTATAAGAAGTATGAGACAGTCGCTAAATCAAGGATTGATAAGGACAACGAAGAAAAGGAAGAAGCTGAAAAACGCCGTAAGGAAAAATTAGCTAAAAAACGTGAGGAGGAAGCAAAGTTAGAGGCTGAAGCTGAAAATGAACCAAAGATTAAAGAATTAACTGACGAAGAGGCTGAAAATCTACAGACAGAACTGAACAAGGTTTGGGCCCCATTTTCTATGAAATCTGTCAATTTAAGGTTCAAACCCTGGCCAAAACGTGCAAAAAAATAAGTGTCTTTCTAGACAGGTGATAGTCATTATGGGTTTAAAGAAACATCTGGTTGACCCCGTGTCTGTATAATGTAACTGAGAGTGAATAAGTAGACTTTTGGAAGAAGTTTTTAAACAACAGTCCAGTGAGGAAGTACTTGAGGTGACCCGGACAGGCAATCTGTCCAGCAAACACCATCCTACAAGAGGAAAAACCTCAAATATGGCAAAAAGCATTTAGCTAGCAAACACTATCTTACTTTGCATAAACTTCCATAGGTCATATTTAAATATATTGTATATATTTGGACAGTATTCTAATTTCTTATGATCCATTCAATATCAAGTGTTTTTACTTGATTTTTACACAATATAAAAATTTGTTTTAATTTTGATTTTCCTTTTATTTCTGTGGGTGGTTGGTGGGAGCTTCTTTTGCCCTGGTCAGACAGTAATGTAGTTAACCTCTGATATTGGGGGTATCAACTTTTTTTCTTGACAGGAAAGCAAACAAGAGCCTGAAAAACCAGCTGAGAATGGTGATGGGGACGAAAAAGAAAAGGTATGACAAAATTTAAACGATGTTTACCTGTTAACAATGAAATTGTTAAGAGTGATGATTTTGGTTTAGAGTTAAGTCGATATGGGAGTATAGTGGTCTTTGGTGGGGGTCTTGGATAATTATATGCAGAGTGTTCATGGAATGAACAAAATGAGCTACATATGAGCTTCAGTCAAGCCTGAAGCCTGGGTATCAGAATAACAATCAAATTAAAAAAAAGTTACTTTATCATGTAAAATGCACCCCAGGGAACAGTGACAAATTTTACAATTAAAAATTTATCTCCAAATTCTACATAAGAACATTATTTTCAAAGTTTCTTTCCAAGAAGAAGAATTTCACTCGAACTATGGTTGAATGGTTGCATATTTTTCCAGGGGTGGTTATATGTGTGAAATTGTTTCATAAAATCAGATTTAACGCCCTAGAAATGATATTCTGGGCATATCGGTTTTCATATTAAGTTTTTATTTTCCTTCACAATGGAGAAAATGTAGTCTAGAACTATATCTATGTATTTATATTATGAGAATAATCAAATGTTGTGTACAGTTGCATATACAGCTATTACAGGTGTCGATTGATCAGAAATACTTTTATTTTAACAAAACTTCTAAGTACCACTTCCACAATTAATAATAATAATAACTTTATTTTCATAGGAAATATACACAGTCAAAACAAATATTTGCTCTTCCCTGTGTTCCTCAGGACATCATAAATTACATTTATTAGAAAACATTTTATTAAAAAATAGATAACAATAATAAATAAAACTTAAGTATGAAATAAATACTGTAAACATTTTCAAGCCATATTTTCCTCTTTTTTTAGTTTTAAATATTTGTATATGTCTTATGAAGCATACATTTATGGGATTATGTATGATATTGAATAGAAATAAACAATCAATCCAAACTTCTCAAGGACATCCTTTGAAGTTATTTTCTTCATGTTATTTTTAGGTCAGAGATTTAGAAGAAGATGAAAAAGATAAAGATAAATTAAAACCAAACTCTGGTAATGGAGCAGATCTCCCTAATTATAAATGGACACAGACTTTAGAAGAGGTCGAGGTAAAGTTTATTTTACTAGACTATTTAGCAGATGATTGGTGATTTAAGCTTGCTGTACCCTGGTGATCTCTGTGCAAAGCAGTCAAAGTAGCTGATTAGTTGTTGTGTCTAACACCATTACACACCTGCACAATTTGTATTGCACCAAGGTGGTTTCCATCACCCATTGGGCTGGCATACCAACTTCTTCATGCCAATTAAAGAAAAGATCTAGTTCAGCCTGTTTCGGTGGGAGGCATTTCTCTCCACTTACACTTCTTTCAGCTAACAGGGGATGGGTGACCATATTTACAGGCCCCAATAACCAATATTGAATCGGTGTCTCCAAAAATCTCTCTTTCAGTCCCTGGCTGAGTTAACTGAGAAGTGTTAACACAAGCGTACATCTATAAGCCATTAAGCTAATAACATCTAATTAATACCACACCAAGCAAATTAATTAACAATTGGATGGACGTGGACAAATTTTTATAAACTCTATTGACCGTGAACTGTGTGCTTGTTATTTCAGATACGGATCCCATTCAATGTGAAGTTCCCTCTCAAGGGAAAGGACATGGATGTTGTTATAGAAAAGAAGGTAGGTAGTAAAGTTCTTTGTTCAGTTTTAAAACTGTTAAACTGTAGAAAACATTATTATCATTTTTTTAGCTTTTTCAGTTTTGTAATTACTATTTAGAATTGTTATACCTCATTTGCAAAGTAAAACATCTGGGCTGATTGGTGGAAGCCTCCTGTGTCCATCTAAAGGGCAACAAGAAGCTGATTTGTTGTGGTGGCTTACACCTGATTGGTGGAAGCCTCCTGTGTCCATATAAAGGGCAACAAGAAGCTGATTTGTTGTGGTGGCTTACACTTTTGATGTTCACACTTTTACTTATTGAACCATGTTTTGGTCCTGTGGTTGTCTTCTTTCTTGTCATTATTTGTTGCCAGTGACACCCTGTGTGGTTTACTTCACCCATTAGGCTGGCATGCTGTCATAGGAGTAGCATAAAACATCAATGAAACGAACAAGCAAATCATTGAATGCAGCTTTAAATGTAATGAAAATGATTGAGACAAGTACCGGTGTACCTTAATTAATTGTAACTCATTTATTAATTACTAGTTTAACTCTGGTTTAACTTTCAGAAAATCAAAGCTGGTTTAAAAGGTCACCCACCAGTGTTACATGGGGAATTCCCTAAAGAGATTAAAATGGAGGAAACAACATGGACTCTAGAAGACAAAAAAATATTAATCATGAATATTGAAAAGGTAAGGCTGAATTGCCCTGTTTTATACACACAGTTTTTAAAAATGGTGAATGACAGCAAAGCTGTAGATACTGGAAAAATTTGATCAGTTTATTTGAAACTTTACAGGAATGACGTTCAAAAAGTCATTTATTAGTAGAAGTACTGGTACGTGTAAAACATCTTCAAACTTTTAAACAAATGTGTACAAATGTTGTCAACCATTTTGTATCAATCAATTGTATTACAATTTTTTTTTTATTTAAGAAAATATTAATTTGTATATTTACCTTAAAATCTTTGAGAATTTTTCATTTTGCGTAACAGTGGTTGAAATGTTAAATAAAATAAAATATTGGTCAATTTGTAATGCAACACAATGTTAAATTCTGAGAAACACTGTGCTCAGGGCAATGTATTAAGAATAACATGCTGCCAGTAGCACTGGGGGAAGATTTCCCAACAGAGCATTACACTTAACATGTTTATGGTTACCTGAGTACAGCGCCGTCATATAAGTGAAATACTCTTGAGTATGGTCTAAGACACTTATCAAACAAACAAACAATTCTTAGAAATTGACAGGACATTCTTATTTTTTTCAGAAATATTCACAATGTTTATGGTTGGCGGTTGGAGGGAGCTTCGTGATGTTCTGGTGCTCTTAGAGCTAAGAGGCAACAAGAAGCTATTGTGGCTTCCTGTTATGTCTTGTGATTGTCTTGTCGCTTGTTATTGTTTGTTGCCAGTGGCGTTGGGGGTGGTTTCCTTCACCCATTGGGCTGGCACGTTCGTCATGAGTGAAATAACCTTAGGTACGGCGTAAAACCCCAATCAAACAAACAAACAAACACATTGTTTATGTTTATTAATTTATTGTTAATTGAAAACGTTTGACATTTTTTCAGATGTTTTGTGTTAATGATGCTTTACACTGAAGGATTCATTTATATGTCTTGGTTACTTTTTTTGAAAATGACAGGTAAATAAGATGGAATGGTGGACAAGAATAGTGATAACAGACCCAGAAATTAACACTAAAAAGGTCCAGCCAGAAAATTCCAAGGTGAGAGTTTGATTATTATATTTTTGCTATGCAGACATGCATTTGTGCCTTTAGTAGGATCTGTATTCTTGAATTTTAAGGGTGGGCGGTTTAGGAGCTTCCTGTGCTTTCAGAGCTACAGGCGAACAAGGAGTCAATCTGTTGTAGCGTCTAGCACTGTAAATTTGCACACTGCCTTATCGTACCCTGTTTTTGTTTCTTTTAATTGGATTGTATCTTGTCGTTGTTTTTTTATGAATGACAACAAGGGTGGTTTCCTTCACCCATTGGGCTGGCACGCTGTCATATGAGTGAAATTACCTAAAGTGCGGCATAAAACTCCAATCAAACAAACATACAATCAATTTTGAGGACCTCTGCAGTGTCTACATCGATTATGTGTTTCACTTCAGTACGGATGTTCCTCTCACCAACGCCATTCTTGATTTCGTGTTCACCTTCGGCCACGCTCTAAAACATCAAAACCTGTCAGTGACTTGTGAAAGTCAGGGGTGGTTACCTCCACCATCAATACTCCCACCACCATCATATAAGTGAAATAACCTTCAGCATGGTGTAAAACACAAAGGAAACCAGACCAAACACATACTTTTTTTAATGTTTAAATACTTCTGAATTAAATAGACTTATAAGCTAATGAGGAGAAGGATTTCTATATAAGCTTACATGTTGGGATAATATTCACTGTATATTTGTAATAAATGAAGAGAGAAAAATTTGCTTGCCTCCACCGGGATTCGAACCCGGGACCTTTGGTTACAGGCCCAACACTCTACCGACTGAGCTACGGAGGCTCACGATAGAATGCTTCCCGAATTCTAACCCACTGAAGACTGCGAATCTCTCTACATTAAGCACTGACACGGGAACGCTAAAGTAGCATCCTTTTTATAAAACACTGCATTTTGTGTGAATGGTCTAACGGTCATTTCGATCTTTTATTTCTCTCTTCACCAGACATTGCTGAGGGATAAACTTTTCTCATCTGCTTAGACAGTTTTTCTGATCTGCTTAAAGCGTGCTGTCCAAAATTCGTCGACACTAATGATTCCTATTCCGGTATTGAACGATTTATTCTTTCTTGTGACCATTATTTAACCACAAAACTAATCCAACATTTCTTGTGACCATTGTGTAACCACAAATCTGACCCATCATTTCTCGTGACCATTGAATAACCACAACGCTGATCCATGCTTTATTGGGGCCATTGTCTAACTACAAATCTGATCCATCACTTCTTGTGGCTAATGCTTCACCACAAAAGTAAATCAGCGTTGTTTTTGCCCAACGGACCATCACAAAACTGGCTTTACTAAAATACTCCTTTCCCGCTCATAAATCACAGCGATCTCATTAAACAGAGTTGACTGATATAGCTGGACATCATACCGTGATATCACATTTAGAATACTTCTTTTCTATTCATTTTAAACAACAGCTTACTGAGACACGCTCTTATCCCTGACTACCCTTTTTATTTTCCAAATTTCATTTCCTCTATTATAGAAAAGATTGAAGTATAACATGCAAAAGAAATAACTAAAGAAAAATACTAAACTCGATATTCTATGGGACATAGCCTTGATTCAAGAACCCAAATTCGAATGGTGTCCTTCACAACACAGACATCGGCTCAGATAAACCCTTTTCTTTTCAAGCCTTTGAAACTTCTATCAGCAACGCAGATAAAGGGGTTGGATCTCTGACATAGTTTATATTGTACCCTGTAAGAGAAGACATTTTCTTGGCTGGAGTGACACGCGAAGTCTTTTTGGCCAAACCAATTGTCCATTAAAGAGTGGTGGACTTCCGTTATTTTATAAATGCCAGCCAAAATGTATGTGAGGCCGTAAAGAAAATGTCTGCCCACTGTGACTGCAGTACTAAACTTCACCTGGCGCTCTACTGAAATTATCAAATAATAGGCTGAAAATAGGTTAATGTTTAAATATATACAACAAAAATCGAGAGAAAATAAACGGTACTTCAAAATAATTCATGCAAGGGGATTTATCAAACAATGTGCAGAATATAAAGATTTGATTGAATCGGCTAACAGGAACCATCATTCATTCTAATATTGTATTCTTCGCTGCACCAGCCGGTTATGTGGGTTAAACATATACTATATTCTCTTCTGTGGAGATACTGGTGTTGAAAGACCATCCAAACTCATGATCCCGTCTCCTCTGCTGAAGGATTCATCATTTGTTGTGGACCTTGTATTCTTGTCTAGCCACAAAGCAGATCCATCAATCCGTGTGGTCATTGTTTAACCACAAAGCTGATCCCTCATTTCATATTCTCTTGTCTAACCACAAACCTCATCCACCATTCCGTGTGACCATTGTCTAACCACAAAGCTAACCCATCATTTCA
>JAUELC010039567.1:0-12734 GCA_031471745.1 Cryptochiton stelleri
ACTCCGCAGAGTTGTCTCCACTTGACTCCACCTCACCGCTAGGTGGCGCCACAACGCCCCTAGCAACAGCGGCACCGAAAATCCAAGGTTCCTGCGCATGCGCACCGCCACCGGAAGTCCATCCCGCCCATCCCGCACGAATAAGGTTCGGATTACCCCACCTATACTACCCACTGGTAACCGTGTGAGATATCGGAGGAATCTCTTTAAGAGTCACTGGTAAACGTGTGGGATATCGGAGGAATCGCCTTACACGTCACTGGTAAACGTGTGGGATATCGGAGGAATCACCTAACATGTCACTGGTAAACGTGTGGGATATCGGAGGAATCACCTAACATGTCACTGGTAAACGTGTGGGATATCCGGAATAATCAACCTACAAGTCACTGGTCACTGGATGAATCTCATCATTGCCTAAAACAAATGTATTATAATCCCGGAGAAAGATAGATTGCATACAATAACAATTTACGGATTATCTCTCTGGCACAGATTATAATTTTGCGACAAGCAATGAATTGTTTTCCGGTAAATGAGGGTTCAATTTGAAATGGTAACATCCACGTGGTTTATATTTCCTGAACTTTAATCTCCATGACTTATATTCACCACGGCGGTAATAGTTGGTGTGGTCTTTTGTTCCTCCAGTTGCAATAGAGTCTGCTGTTCAGCGAGATCATTTGAGTCTGTGTCACATTTGAGGCACCATGTTGGTAACTCTGACATGCCTGCTGGTGGCCAATGACCTTTTAACATTACGATAACAGATCAGTGTAAATTGGTCGCCAAACGCCAGCTGTATCTCAGCAGTGGCCTCTAGATCACTGACCATGGTGTTGTATAAACATGGCTGGCTTCATTAGAGAGTCTGAGGGGCAATGTTTGGTGTAGCTAGATCCCACTTGTGAAAACAGCTCACCCACACACGTGTATATTGACCATGTTCTTGTTGGCACGGTCCTTCATCCACACATTAACTCTCTAAGATCAACCTACAGAACATGCTTGTGTCGTACAGGAATCTCATCAGAAAGTTAAGGTTAACAAAACAGTTCAGTAGATAGCAAAGACCTATTTCAGTAAATGACCAGCTGGAGTGGCTTCGTTATTCAAGTCTGGGTACAATTTATAAAGTGTCGTATAAGATAGAAAGCGGAATACAAGGCTGTCTAACATAAAACGATGTAACACATAAATGGCTGTATAAGATCGATAGGGGTTCCATATAAAGATGTGTCGAAGGTAGACAGGGTTCCATACACAGGGTCGTATAACGTACGGTTCAGATATAGCCTGAAGAGGGGTTCTGCAATTAACATTATTCAATGTCCCGCGTCTAAGATAAATAAGGGTTCCATATAAAGGATCATCTGATAAAGGGGGCTTCCATATAAAGGACCGTTTAAGATAAATAAGGTTATCATATGAAAGACTGTCTAAGATAAATAAGCGTAAAATTCAAAGGACAGTAAAAGATAAATACGCGTTCCATATAAAGGGCCCTTTACGATAAAGAGGGATTCCATATAACGGCTGTATAAGATAAATAATGGTTCTATTTAAAGGACAGTCGTAGATAAAGATGGGTCCTATACAAAGTGCCGTATAAGATATATAAGGGTTCCATGTACAGGATCGTCTAAAATACATAAGGTGCCATATAAACGACCGCCAAGATAAATAAGGGTTCCATATAAAGGATTATCTAATATAAAAAGGGAGACATATAAAGGACAGCCTAAGATAAAGAAGGGTTCCATGTAAAGGGCCGAATAAGATAAATAAAGTTCGATATAAAGGACCGTCTAAGATAAAGAAGTGTTCCATACAAAAGGCCGTATAAGGTAAATACGGGTTCCATATAAAAGACCGTCTAATAAAAAAATAAGGGTTTCATAAAGGCCGTCTAAGAAAAAGAGGAGTGTATATAAAATGCTATATTATATAAAGGCTAGTTCTAATAAAGGATCGTCTGATAAAGAGGGGTACCATATAAGCCCCCCCCCCCCCAAAGATAAAGAGGGGAGCCATGTAAAGGATCGTCTGAGATAAATACGGCTTCCATATAAGGGACCATCTAGGATAAAGAGGGGTGCTATATAAAACACCCTCCACGATAACAAGGGGTTCCATTTGAAGGGTTCTCTAAGATAAATTGTGGTGCCATATAAAGGATAGTCTAAGATAAATAAGGGTTCCATAACAAACACCGTCCAATATAAAGAGGGGTTCCATATAAAGGATCGTCTGAGAAAAAAAAAAAGGTGCCATTTAAAGGATCGTCTATGATAAATAAGCTTTCTAAAAAAAGAATCGTCTAAGATAAAACGCGTGCCATTTAAAGAATCGTCTAAGATAAAAAGGGTGCCATTTAAAGGATCGTCTAAGATAAAAATAAGTACCATTTAAAGGATCGTCTAAGATAAAAAAGGGGGACATTTATAGGATCGTCTAAGATAAATACGGTTGCCATTTAAAGGATCGTCTAAGATAAATATGGTTGCCATTTAAAGGATCGTCTAAGATACATACGAGTCATTTAAAGGATCGTCTCAGATAAATACGGGTGCCATTTAAAGGATCGTCTCAGATAAATACGGGTGCCATTTAAAGGATCGTCTCAGATAAATACGGCTTCCATATAAAGGGCCGTCTAAAAATAAGAGTGGTATCATATAGGGGACCGTAAAAGACAGATCATATCCCATAAAAAACCCCATCATTGAAACATTTACGGCACCAGAATATGTCAATTACATCAATTACACCCGTATTCATACATTATCATGTTTTCTTTTACTACATTGTAAACTGTATTAAAAATGATATCTGTATTAACAATGATAT
Organism: Cryptochiton stelleri; assembly: GCA_031471745.1. NCBI lineage: Eukaryota > Metazoa > Mollusca > Polyplacophora > Chitonida > Mopaliidae > Cryptochiton > Cryptochiton stelleri. The sequence goes on from JAUELC010039567.1 coordinate 2,851, forward strand.
CTTTATTACCAATGATATCTATATTAACAATGATATCTGTATTAACAATGATATCTGTATTAACAATGATATTTCTATTAACAATGATATCTGTATTAAAAATAATATCTGCATTAACAATGATATCTGTATTTACAATGACATTTGAATTAACAATCATATCTGTATTAACAATGATATCTGTATTTACAATGACATTTGAATTAACTATGATTTCTGTATTAACAAGGATATTTGTATTAACAAAGATATCTGTATTAACAATGATATCTGTATTAACAAGGATATTTGTATTAACAATGATGTCTGTATCAACAATGATATTTCTATTAACAATGATATCTGTATTAACAATGATATCTGTATTAACAATGATATCTGTATTAACAAGGATATTTGTATTAACAATGATATCTGTATTAATAATGATATCTGTGTTAACAATGATATCTGTGTTAACAATGATATCTGTATTTACAATGATATCTGTGTTAACAATGATGTGTGTATTAACAATAGTATCTATATTAATAATGATATATGTGTTAACAATGATATCTGTATTAACAATGATATCTGTATTTTACAATGATATTTGTATTAACAATGATATCTGTATTAACAATGGTATCTATATTAATAATGATATCTGTGTAACCAATGATATCTGTATTTACAATGATATCTGTATTCACAATGATATCTGTATTTACAATGATATTTGTATTAACAATGATATCTATATTAATAATGATATCTGTGTTAACAATGATGTATGAGCACTGATATGCTGGAGCATGCTAATTGAAGCCAAAGATACATGTGGGCGGATTGGAATTTGTAACCAGTCATCAGCCAGATCAATTAATGGTAAATTTACTCGCTAAAATCCGTGTTTCCGTTTGCTGGCGTATGATCTTCTTGTTAATACATGGTAAATATACACAGCCACGATTTAAACAAACTGCCAGGCATTGCAGAACAATTATAGAAAATCTGAGCAAGCCAACCAACTGAGTAAGTAACGAGGCATTGCAGAACAATTAGAGAAAATCTGAGCAAGCTAACAACTGCGTAAGTAACGAGGCATTGCAGAACAACTGTGGCTTTTTGTGGCCAGCAAACTTTAAAGTCAGATAAGCGAGATCACATATTTAAAATCATATAGGGCTTCGTTTTTAGGCTATTCAGTAAAATCCGTACAAAACAAGACCAATAGAGCTATAAGTAACGATACATTGCAGAACAATTTAAGAAAAAACAGTACAGACTAGAACTAACTAAACTTCTGGACGCACCTTAGAACACACCGAAAACGCGCCGAATTCTGACGCAGCAAATATTTTAGGCACCGGTTAGCGCGACTCACATGCGTCTGCTCATTCTTGTTCCAAATCGCCTATCCGTCCCCTTCGATTATCGGCTTTTGCGTATTGAATGGCCATTTTTCAGGCCATTTGCTTCAAATTTGGCGCCAGGGGGAAAACTTGCATCTCATGGACATAGACGTATCCTGTATGACATCAGATGCATACCACAGCAATACAAACACATAGCATGTAACAGCAGAGAAAATAGGAAAACAATATAGAACTATTTTTCATAACAATAGATCCCATGAACCAATTACAACTGGATAATCAAGTCACGTGAAGAGTTGAAATGGCATCATAGGTTCATTGATCAGGTCAAGGGTCAGTGGCCTCGCTTTGGAGTTCACTAACTCATTCACAATGCGTAGTCATTACATACAAGGTCAATAACTACAGTGAATTCAGTTTGACCGTTTTATACAAATGGTGTCTGCTCCACCGCTTCTTTTAAAGACAGACGCGATCATGAAACTATAGCAAAACGCGCCTTCTCTACATGTAGGAGTAATATACTTTTCGTCACGACGCGTTTGCAAAAACGTATTGATGCGATTTTGTTTTTATTTCAACGCGACTGAGACGCGTCAGAGCGCGGACTGGCGCGATTCCTGCTTCGTTTTAGGCGAGTTTTTCTTTTGTTCCAGTCGCGTTAAAGGTTAATTTAGTTCTAGTTTATACTCTATGGGCAAGCTAGCTACTGTGTAAGTAACGAGGCATTGCAGAACAACTAAAGAAAATCTGAGGAAGCCAACAATTGCGGGAGTAACGAGGCGTTGCAGAACAATTAAAGAAAATATGAGCAAGCCAGAAACTGTGTAAGTAATATAACTGCAGCCCAAGCGACTAGAATAATCTCAACAAGTAGACTAGGGTAGTCTGGAACTGGGTGGGTCAGTGTGTTTCGGGAATGGAGCTCAGGCGGCTCCGGGTTGCTCTTTCTGAGAAAAACACCCTTATGATATGTACATGTTTTTCTCTCTCCCTTCATTTATAAAATATATTTGTTTTAAATGCAGACTGAGAGAGCAAAAATAGCTTGCGTGTAGGTGTAGACAGGTGTGTGCGCGAGAGTGGCTTCGTGTAGTGTAGGTATATGCGCGCTAGTGCGGCTGCGTGTAGGTGTGTGCGTGGATGTGGCAGCGTGCATGCGTGTGCGCTGGTGTGTGTAGTTGTGCAAGTACGTCAGCATATATCACCTATTTTAAAAATCCCAATAAACTTCTAAATGATACTTGGTGACAATGGAGAACAATATTAAAATACATAGCCTATGTACCCATTTGTATCGTTGCCCATCTAGTTTAATTCCCTACTTTCTGTTAATCTTCATAAAACTAATCACACACGTCCCCCGATCTATCTTGTTTAAGTATAATGTAGAATAATTGACGACAGGATTACTGAGTAATTTCTTTGCCATGCTTATAAACAAATCTTTGAACGAACAACTTCACAAATCGCTAACAAGTTAACCTGACAAATCTTGATTATTTGAATAAAAGGTAAAAGTAGACTAAGTGTGGATAACAGCTTCTTCCTTTATTACACACAGTCTTTCTATTTCATTCCAGAGATAGTTTTCAGGTCCTACTTTTGCCGTATGATTTGCACATCCGTCACTTCTGTCACTCAAAGACTACTTAAAAAATCTTTCACAGGATTACTTAACTCTTGGGTTTTAATGTTATTTGGTTCTAAATAATATATATTGCAAGAATATATACACACAAGCGAAACACGTATAAAGATGTGGGAAATCCTATTTCTCTGCAGATTTATACGGGAGTCCTGGTGTATTCAAGCGGATTTCATTGATCGGACTTAAAAGCCGTTAATCTCTTCTCAATAGTTAATCTTTGCCTGGACGATTAAGAGGTATGTTAATTAGAAGGATATGACAGTTAAGATTTCCCACGGAATATCACAGTAACAATATCACCATGGACGAGAGAGATGCTCCCAAACTGACAGTAAGCACAATGTCAGATGAACATATTTGATCGATTAGTCATCTGCTTTTAAGTCGAAGATTATCATCTAAGATTCACCAACAATGCTGCAAATAGTTCAGTTGAAACTATTTTAACTTAATCTGCATACATTTAAAAAAAAAAAAATGTAATTTATTATTTTGTTTTTGTTTATTTTTGGTTTGTTTCATTTATATTATTTGTTATCAATTCAGTAATTACTCTAAAATCGCTTGTTTTTAACTATATTTAAAAATTCACCACTCAATAAAACATAATTACTTTTTTACAGGATAGATCAAGCCCTCTGGGGCTTAAATCCCGCCAATTAACTTCCATTCAAATTAAGCAAGTCCCTTGGTTGAAATATTCAGTAACTCATACATATGATGCACAAGCTCTTTCGTTTATTGATATTGCTATATTTATTTAACCATGTCATTAATAATCTGAGTAGGTCGTTTTTTTTATCGTTTTAAGTCCAAACTCATTACTTATACATTACATATATTAATTTCTAAAGAAATATTAATTTGTGATATCCAATATGATACAATGTAAGTTGCTTCACTTCATGCTCCCACCGAAATTTCTCTGACAAGGCCACAGTTGAGATTACAAATAACATTCCACGACTCCACCTATCAGCTCTTAGATCGAATATATGCAAAGATGTCGAACCTAAGCAGTCTCAGACTACACTCTCAAACTCCGGGTATATATTATCGGGCTTTAGCAAAGCACAAAAAACTAAATAATAGCGGCAGCAAGACGCGTGGTGTTTGTTAGCTAATAGAATATAACGTGGGCGAAGCCAACTTTTCTTTCCAGAATAAATAGCCGGCCACAAATCTAGAATATTACCGTGTTATCGAGCTTTGTCAAGGGCAACTGTCTACAAAATCGATAGGAGAAAATTTCACTTATTCTTATCGGCTCATAGACTGTATGTAAAGTCAGGAATTCAGGAAACAGGTGCCAGATAAAAAAAAAAAAAAACAACAACATTTTTCCAAAAGTTAGACACTCACAGCACCTTACAGCTGCAAATGTGCCTACATACACTGATATGTATAAGCTTTATTACTGGTGTGTGTTTGAACAAACAGTAGACTTCCTTGAGTAATAAGTAATACTTGGCTCTCAATGTAGACCCATTCCAGCATGTGTTTTTATCGGGGTATTTATCCGAGTCTCGTGTTGGTATCTGTCTGTTATTGTGTCTTTTGACAATTTTTTTTAATTACATTGTTAAAAAATAAATAGCAGAAGGACGTTAAGTAATAACGCGTGATTGATAGCACCACAAATAACATTAGTTTATTTCGACGTGCTGTTTTCTTGTCAATGGAGAAGCTATCTCTGACACAAATAATTGCTGCCATTAAGAGAATTACATAAGCGCCTTATAAGCATTCTAAGGGTTAGTCTCAGATTACATTGAATGTCTTCCGGGGTATTAGTGGTCAGTGTGAGACCAGATACACGTTTAGATTTATATTACAGTTATATAGTACAGTCAGTTATTGTTAAGTGACATACGAGCCTTGGTCCGACAACAGCTGCCTACCTCATACCTCATAGATATATTTCAGGAACTCAAAACCTATCAAATATATCTTGTCAAGTTTAGACTGTTATGAGGAAGAAATTATAAAAAAGACAGATTTAACAGGATAAAATAGTTTTTCTTAATTCTGAGACGAATTGAAAGCATATACCCAGCTTGAAAACGAGTGTGGGGGCCTATATTTTATAAGTTAAAGCGATATTCCTGCTTATTATGTTGTTTCTTTAGGCTTAATCAAAAAAGGCACAGTCGTTTTCCAGCTGGGTATATGATTTTAATTGAGAGTCAAAATTCTATTGGAAGATCGTCTATAACTATAAAGCAATTGTAAGCTATTAGTACTTTACGCCGAAATCTGATACACAACTAGGTGGTCGAAATGAGGATGTCTGTCAATAATACGGACTCCCAACTCCAGAGTAATTTCATGGATGAGTGATTTGAGTCTGTTTTAGAGGTCCACTTTATATACTGAGAGAGATCCCAACAGATACTCACCGTACCTCCGTCTCGCTGTCTGCAGCATATTTGTTTGAAAATAGTACAAAATTAATCGCCAAACCCGGAAAGATAATGGGTAATTTCTGTCAATCCTGAATTGTTCTCTTTGTGTCGCTGTTTAATAAAACGTCAAGAAATCCGATGCAGATTTATAATCGTTTGTGTTAAGTTAATTGACATCAAACTCATCATTCTCATTTTTTTTCCTATTATACCATTGTATGAATTCATCCTTATCAACCTGGGACATAGTGTCTACAGCGTTATCTTGACCTTTTGGGACCCTGTTCAACATTAGGTACGTCTTGGGCAGGCTGTACTCCGTTCAGAGGACCCGCTGGATTATCATCAGGGTTCCTCAGTTGCCTTCTTTCTAGATCTGCTGGGCCTTTCATTCTCAAGACATCTTGAACTGGTTGCTTGGCACGCTTTATTGCTACTTGGGCTTTCCTCTCTCACAACATCTTGGTCTGGCTGCTGGACATCTTCTATGGTGACTGGGCCATCCTCTGGTGCAACATCTTGCTGTCTTTCCTCTAGGACTGTTTCACCTACCCCTAGTGCATTTTTGGCTGCTGGCTGCTGCCGTTCATCAAGGACTACTGGGCCGTTGCTTGGAACCGCATCTTGGTGTGCCTGGTCATGTACCTCTAGGGGGGGCAGGACCTGCCTTGGGATTAGCATTTTGATTGTCTGCTGGGCCTTGTCCCGTTTTCATCTGGGGTAGGGGCCTAGGCCTACATTTCTTCTTAGGAGGTGGAACTTTTCTTTTCTTCGTTGGGGATGTTAATCTTCTCCCATCCTCTTCACTACTAGTTGAGTCGTCTTCGCTAACAAATTTGTACTCTGGATCGGCATCAGAGTCATAGTACTCGCTTTCTAGGTCATCAAGCATTTGTAGCACACCAGATATGTTCAGCTTTTTCTCTGAAAAGATGCTCAGTAATTAATACCCCTTAATTAACTAAAACTCTATCCTTATTTTAATCATACATAATCATTTGTCATCGCAATCAAGCCCAATCACACCTTTCTCGTCCTCATATCGGAAAGTAGGCTGTTCAGTATTTGCAATAATCCTTATTTTTTTACAAAATGCACATAAAACTGTTACGCAATACGGGTAATGAAAAAAGGTTACAATTGAAATTTGTTTTAACCATAAAGGCCCATTTAACGATTTGGGAATAGCCATGGGCGTCAATCCATATGAAAAAGTTAGGAAATGATATCTTACAGAATATAAACGGATGACCAGCCCTGTTTAATAATTATGTTCTACGAGCTGCTTTGATATTTAACTTGTTTGTGCGTCTTAAATTTAGAAAACCAACAATCACAATGGTACCGATAAACTCCGCCCACTTAGTTACCGTATCTACGCCTCACAATTTATTGGGAAACATGGCTGCTATATACATATCTACTTTGCTGTACTTTGATTGGGTGTAAATATGTGAATGATTGATAGGTCGGAACCATTCCCCTTAGTCTAATCAGTGAGGAATTATACTGTCAGTATAATATCTCTATGGTCTAATACAATTGTTACCAATCATGTGTATTTATAGTGTAGGCCTGTTCACCTACCCCTAGGTGTCAATATGATGCTTACATAGATACAGTGCATGCAAAACGTCTTATGCCTTATTCCTAGGCTATTCACACAAACTTGACTGTTAACTTCTCTTGTTTATGGCCAATTTGGATCGTATTCGTTTAGAACAATTATAAAGCATTCTTATGCACACTTACCTCTTTTTCCAGCCATGTTTACCTCATATATCGTTCTTAAAAATCAGAGAAATTAGAGAATACTAGCTGGCCTCAGAGCAATGTAACTCGTGAAGAAACAAAGACACATGCTGGAGATAACCTCCTGACCTACTTCCTGGATAAGCATAATCTCGGCTGCAAGAAATGTTTATAATGGAGATAAACACATCTTGCAGGAAATGAATCCTCTGTTAGTGGAGATAATCATTTGTTGCGTTCCAGAAAGCTTATTTCCAGTAAGATATGGAGATACACACTTCTTGCAGATAAACTAGACCCAAAACCAATTGGTTTGGTAAACTTAACTCCATTTTGTCAATTTTGGAGATACACGGTTGTTGCTCTCAACCCTCGATGTGTTTAGGCATATTGTTCGTAGCTTATCAAATTACACTGGTGTTTTCATAAGCAAGCAAGACTATTATGGATTTTTAATTTCTTTCGGTACTGTTCATAGTAAATTCCCTGGTACATTCAGAAAAGTATGTATACAAATGTATTAAGTAGACAAGAGTAGACAAGACGTTTAGACAAAATGCATAAGAATTAGAGTGCCCGATCTGCACCGAAACGTCGTTACCTTAATAAACAGAATTCTTAATCCACAATGAAAAATGGAGTGTTCATGTTTTCTACTTTTTAATCCGTATCTTAATTTTTTTTTATTTGTATAGTAAAACAACCTCCTGTGATCGGCGGCCCGACTGAAATTTTAGCCACTGTGGGTGAACCTGTGATTTTCATCTTGGATTTACAAGATCCGGATGGGAATAAAAGTGATGTGATCTTATTGCCAACAATGCCGACAAATGCAACCGTGTCAAGAATAGCACCCGGTACTGCACAGGTCATGTGGACACCAAGTTCCCTGGAGGCCGCCCCTTTCTATTTCCAGTAAGAAACAATAAAGGAGGTTTGATTCAGCACATAATATTCTACACTTTGAAGAGTAAATTGTCTGATTTGTTTGATAAACATGAGGTTTTCCAATTGAAATATGATTCGTTGCTCCCCGAGTAATACCATTATCTTTTACTTTCAGATTTGTTGCTATTGACAAGGACGGTTTAAAATCTGCCATTCATGATGTAGTCGTCAAACTATGCAGTTGCCATGGCCACGGACAATGTGATTTTCAGGTTTTATTAAACTATGAAGACGAGGGATATAATATTGCTTCTTGTCGATGCGACATTGGTTGGACAGGTGAGAAGTTTTGAGTTAATTTTACAAATAATTAATTGACAGAAGCATTAAAAACTATGTTCATGAGGTTTGGAGTCTTGAAAATTATTATTATTATAGCAAAGTTTGTTTCTGTTTCCAAGGACCACACTGCAATATTGATTTTGACGGATGTACCCGTGCACCTTGTGGAAACTGGAATGCAACATGTTTGGACTTCAGCCCAGAAAGACAAAGAGAAGAGTTATGGCCCTACGTTTGTAGTTTCTGTCCACTGGGTTTCGGGACTAATGGATCCGGCTGTGTAGGTCAGTAAAAAAGTTCAAACCATTTATTCTTTTCGATTTTAATCACATTCGCTTTCTAAAATAGTCTTCAAGTAGGACCTGCTTGTAACACATTTAAACTGGCGAAGAAAAAGTAGTTAATACCTGTCTTTCCTTATGTGTTGTGTTTGAGTGTTAGGTTTCTATTTCACCATGATACATAACTCTGAACCCACACACGCATTGTGGTGACGTATGAGTCATGAACAACGATCTACTTGATTGTTGACGTCATTTGGTGGCCATTTTGAATTTGGGAATAATCTTAGCTTTGGGTGTACGCCAACATATATTCAATAATACAGTAATAATCAAACATACAATGGCATGGCAAACTGTGTGCAATTCGTTGATGAAATAAGGTGACATGGCAGGAGGGAATACTTCTTTAAATATTAGTGTTCGTCTTTTGTTGTTAATGTGCCTCAGCAGTTCAAGCCACAAGTGAACACAATATCATCGGATGAAAGGACCAACATATACATGTATGTTATTGGCCAACAAAGCTAGAGAATACCAAGTGTTGTCGGCTCTCTTTAAATTCGGTCTTCATTAACAGGTGAAGGAAAATGTCACACTCTAAAGATGGAAAATCTTGAGATTGCATGCGTCAATGTACAAGTCAGGAGACCATACTTGGTGAAACCCAACAAAAATACCCGGCAGCTTTGTGTATTATGATACACTGGATGTACATCGGCACATATGACACCTAACAAACAAGACAAATAATATGCCTTTGAGTCTATGTTACTTAATGGATATAAGATTGAATAATGCAAGGAGTGATGTGTTCTGTTCAAGCCATACCCATATAAGAAATGGTTATGCATTTTATTTCAGATATAAACGAATGTCTTGCTGATACGAATGTATGTGGAGAACATACCTGCAGTAACCTAAACGGTGATTACAAGTGTCTCTGTAAATCTGGTTTCCGACAGACAGCAGATGGTAAAACATGTCAAGGTAAACAGTTCATTCCAGCTGGAGCATTCCTGCGTAATACTCCAGCATGGTGCATTGGAATCTAACAATTATGAAACGTGTGTCATGTCATTTCTATATATTCACAATTCTATAAAATGTGTGGTAATCCAAAGTAAATCAGAAACTATTACTGTTTAGCAGCTTTGATAAATATCATGTTTTTGATAAGTGGTGGGGGGGGGGGGGGGGGAAA
>JAUELC010039676.1:0-12734 GCA_031471745.1 Cryptochiton stelleri
GAAAAGTAAAATAATCTCCTGATCTTTCCTCATAATCAATGTTTATAGGCGAGACTGATATAACCAAACTGACCATGCAAATACTTCTTATGAACCCTCCAACAAACGTCATAACTATTTTATTCCCCCGAAGAGCCAATACGCATGCAAATATGATTTTTAAAAAATCTGCACCTTAATCCCACCGCTGTGACCGTGTATGTAACGGGGCTAATGACAGTTGAATTGGATTAAGGTCGGCACATCAAAACGTGGCCCAGATTTGACACATCGTGAATTCAAAAGTCAGTCAGAATGTTTAGTTTTCAGGTTTTTTTGTATGTTATTTAACAAATCTGTGGGTGGAATTAACGGAAAGCCTCTAGCCTTGACTTCTTGAGAAAAATATCTATAACTCATGTGAATTTGTGATAACGCAAAATATGAAATTTTTGTGTGCGTATGTGACTTTAAGTGGGAAGGACATGCACATGCCGAGTATTTATGTAAATAAGTAAGAAGAATGCCCTACCTTGAGTATAGATGACGTGCTTTTATGTAAATAAGTAAGAATATTGTCATACTTTGAGTACACATGACGAGTATTTATGTAAATAAGTAAGAAGAATGTCCTACTTTCAGTACACGTGACGAGTATTAATGTAAATAAGTAAGAAGAATATCATACCTTCTACAACATAAGTGCCCGGATCCTGGAGAGCATAATCCTCGTACTCTGTGAAATCCTCGTCGGAATAATCTTCACCCGAGGGCATTTCACGTATATTTACATGACCAGACAATGGTTTTAAAGTTCGAGCAGTCAATAACTCATCTATTTCTTTATTTGAAATACCTTTACGGTCAAAAAATATTCTAAGCAAATCGTAATAACTTTTGGTCTCTGAGAGTTGTTTTCTGAAGGCTTTGAGGCTGACGGGCCGCAGTCGTACTTCCTGAAAAGTAACAAAGTTATAAATAAACCTAGTGCTTAATAACAACCGACGGCAAATTTATCGCTGAAAAAAAAATTACATTGTAAATAACGAATATAATTATAACTTTGTAGAGCTAAAAAAATTAATTTAACTGGGGAATAGAGATTAGCCAACGAGAGACCATGATTACGATTGATATCCATCGTGTCTATTCATTTTGAATATGAATAATGAGTAGACGAGAGTAATAATTATCTTAATACACGTGCTCGAGTTGGATACTCTTTTTCTCTAACTATACATTAATAATTTCCAAATTTTACAATCGTTTTCATGTTAAAAACTGCGTTTCTTATGTTTTTGCTGGGCACGAACAGGGCAAACAGTTATTACTGCATATATATCACTTTATGATAGACCTCGATCCTTCCGCGACCCAAAAATACACCGGAACTTTCGCTTTTAGAAATAGTATAATGATAAGCCTTGTAAAGGTTGGGGTAGGGCGGGACACGGCTCCAATTTTCAGCGGAAATTATTCTTACACCTAATGACACCCTACAACAAAGTTTATGGACAATATTAGCTATTACAAAAACTGGCTCTGTTATAGAAGACCGACAGTTAACCCAGAGGTAATGATGATCAAGAAGACCGACTGTTAACCCAGAGATAATCATGGCCAAGAAGACCGACTGTCAACTTAGAGATAATGATAGGACAAGAAGACCGACTGTTAACCCAGAGATAATCATGGCCAAGAAGACCGACTGTCAACTTAGAGATAATGACAGGACAAGAAGACCGACTGTTAACCCAGAGATAATCATGACCAAGAAGACCGTCTGTCAACTAACAAATACTGATGGTCATGTAGAACGACTGTTAGCCCAGATATAATTATGGCCAAGAAGACCAACTGTTAACCCAGGAGTAATAATGGTCAAGCAGACAGATTGTTATCCCAGAGACTATGGTGTCATAAATACCGACTGTTTGTCCAGATCTAATGATGAGCAAGAAGACCGACAGTTAACCCAGAGGTTATGATGGTCAAGAAGACCGACTGTTAACCCAGAGATAATGATGGTCAAGAAGACTGACTGTTAACCCGCAGATAATTATAGTTGAATAGACCGACTGTAAAACCAGGCAAAATGATGATCAAGAAGACCGACTGTTAACCCAGAGATAATTATGGTGTAGGAAGACCAGCTTTTAACCCAGAGGCAATAATGGTGTAGGAAGACCGACATTCAAACCAGAGATGAGTATGTTGCAGGAAGACCGACACTTAAGTCTTTTTGAGATAACTATGGTGCAGGAAGTCCGACATTCTATCCAGAGATACTGATGGTGCATGAAGACCGCCATTCAACCCAGAGATACTTATGGTGCAGAAAGACCGACATTCAACCCAGAGATAATTATGGTGCAGGAAGTCCGACTGATAACCCAGAGATAATGATGGTGCAAGAAGACCGACAGCTAACCCAGGTATATAATTATAGTAAAAAATACCGACTGTTAGCCCATATATAATGATGGTCAAGAGGACCGACTGTTAGCCCAGATATACTTTTAGTCAAAAAGACTGACCCAGAGATAATTATGGTGCAGAAAGACCGACTGTTAACTCAGAGATAACGGTGGTACAACAAGATCGATCAACTGTTAACTCAGAGATAATAATGGTGCAAGGAGACCTACTGTTAACCCCTAGATAATGTTGGTCAGGAAGACCGACTGTTATCTTAGCGATAATGATAGTACACGAACACCGACTGTTAGCCCAGAGATAATGACAGTGCAAGAAGACCGACTTCTAACCCAGAGATAATGATGGTCAAGAAGACCGACAGTCAACCTAGACATAATGATGTTCAAGAAGACCGACCGTCAACCTAGACATAATAATGTTCAAGAAGACCGACCGTCAACCTAGACATAATAATGTTCAAGAAGACCGTCTGTCAACCTAGATAGAATGATGTTCAAGAAGACCGACCGTCAACCTAGATAGAATGATGTTCAAGAAGACTGACTGTTAACTCAGAGATAATGATGGTTAAGAAGGCCGACTTTCAACCAAGAGATAATGATGTTCAAGAAGACCGACAGTTAACTAAGAGATAATGATGCAATTGCGATTTGACGTTGGACAATTTGGTATAGGATTATGGCAGATCTAGTCGCGACAACACAATACCGGGCCGCTAATTTAGATTTATCTTTAATCAGTTTGGAATATCTAGTTTTGTTGCGGGATAGTTTATAGTTAATTTTGGTCCGTTACTTGATATACGAGCAGGTGTCGGGGAGTGTTATTGAAAATATTATGTTTGTCAGCTAAGGGTGTTTCGTGTCTTGATTTGTAATCTCTTAATTATAGGACAAGTATTTAGAAGATCGTTTTATTGAGATGGCAGTCGACAAACAAATGGATAGACGTCACAATCGGCTTGTATTCTATGTGATAAACATCGGCTAGAGAGACCGCAAATAACTTGAGGTAATTTTATAAACAGCCGACCTATCATAAATATATATATATCAAGAATTTATATATAGTTCAAAAGTGTGGCGGTTTTTTTTTTATTGCGTTAACAACATGCGTTGTTATTAATACACACAAATGTTTGGGAATTTGGAAGTGTTATAACCAAGAGTTAAGCTGTTGTTCTTTAAGCTTAAGGCGATGCGTACTCCTGGGGCATGGATGGAGAGTCATTAAACAAATGCATTAGACAAACTCAGAGGTTTTGGATCATTACTTACTCTGTGGTTATATCTTAAACTATACGTTAAGCTTTATTTAGTTTGGTGTCTAAATAAACACTCGATTCTACGTGAGCACTACCATGCTATCGCCACATGTTTCCGCTATATTCTGCATGACTTGGCAGCTTTGGACGGTTAGCTAAATAAACCAATGGGCTCAGTCATAAATCACTAGTGAACAATTCGCTCATAATTGGTTTACATTCACTTAAACAATTACTTATGATGGCGCATTGCGAAGTGCTTAACTAGTGTTTTACAACACGTAGCAGTTGCTAAAGGTTATTTCATTTACCAGAGGACATATGTCCATAAGAGAATTCTGCTTCAAATCTCTCAATGACGTTGTTAAATTCGTCCTCGGTAATTGCGAATATTGCGCTTTTTACTAAAGCTTTCTAACAAACAACCAACGTGGACTGTTACAGAAGTGAAATGCCCTTGAACGTCACGTTACCACATAAATAAATACGCGTTTACATTGAAGAACTGCATAGTTAGGCCATACGGTTTGAAGAACTGTATAGTTAGGCCATACGGTTTGAAGAACTGTATAGTTAGGCCATACGGTTAGAAGAACTGTATAGTTAGGCCATACGTTTTGAAAAACTGTAAAATCAAGCTATACGGTTTGAAGAATTGTATAGTTAGGTCATACGGTTTGAAGAACTGTATAGTTAGGCCATACGTTTTGAAGAACTGTATAGTTAGGCCACACGGTTTGAAGAACTGTATAGTTAGGCCACACGGTTTGAAGAAATGTACAGTTAGGCCATACGGTTTGAATAACTGTAAAGTCAAGTTATACGGTTCGAAGAACTGTATAGTTGGGCCATACGGTTTGAAGAACTGTATAGTGAGGCCATAGGGTTTGAAGCTATACGGTTTGAGGAACTGTATATTTAAGCTATACCCGGTTTGAAGAGCTGTATCTATAGTGAGGCCATACGGTGTGAATGACTGTAAAGTTAAACTATAGTCCTGCGGTTTGAAGAACTGCACAGTTAGCTAGGCTATACGGTTTGAAGAACTGCACAGTTAGCTAGGCTTTACGGTTTGAAGAACTGTACAGTTAGGCTATACGGTTTGAAGAACTGTATGTACTGCTAGGCTGTGCGGTTACCACAATTATTAATACTCCAAAAACCTGAACTTTTTTACAGTAAAAATTAAAACAATCTCCAGTGAAATATTTACATTTTTCCTTATTTACAACTAGAGTGGGGTTTTGTCTGGTCGGGGTTCAGTCTGGTCGGGGTTTTGTCTGGTCGGGGTTCAGTCTGGTCGGGGTTTTGTCTGGTGGGGGTACAATTGTCTATGGGGGTTTTATCTGTGTGTTTTTGCCCCCTGGGGTTTTTGTCTGTATCCCATAGTTAGTTCTATAAGGTTTGAGTAGCACTTAGTAGAAATAGGAAAGCAAGTGTAATATTTAGTAGCTTAAGGAATAATAACGAGACCATACCAATGTGCACTTCATCCTTTAAAAATAAATACATGTGGTAAATGCGAATTACCGACGCGCTACTAGCGTTAACAGCAATCACTTTTCAATATTCCAAAATACGAAAGCACCTCTTAGTTCTGTACAAATAAGCGCATTATGTTTTGTTTTTGTTTCTCTGGGTGCAAATTAATTAAGTGTGCTATGTTTGAGATGTAAAAAGTGGATGTTTAAGCTGGAGGGTTGAAAGTCTCCACATTCCTTCTACGCCATGAGCGCTTAACACAGTCTCTCATCTGTTATTATCTTAGTAGCTGAGGGCTGGGAAGGCAATCGAGTGGAAGGAAGTATCTGTCTGTCTGTCTCACACATAACACAACAACTACACTCAACACACCATCTTAGTGGGTAAGCTAATAAACGTATGGCGTATTTATTGATAGACGGTATGATGTTATGAACACTCAAAATTGATCGTAGATTTACATTCTAAAGTAGATCATGATCTGTTTCTTGTAAAATACCACGCTTAGTTATTTGAAATCAGTTTAGCTTTACACTATAGGAATAATCTGCTGGTGTTTTGTGTAGATTGGCATAGGTTAAAACCACAATATAACTCTTCTAGAACGTATCGGAACTCCTGTTTACTTTACCCTTACTCCTGGGGTGATAGCGTGCATAAATCTGTTCTGTGGACTGTTGTTGGTACAGTGAACTTAAGAGGGCCATGTAAATAAACTCCAATAAAGCGACAAATGAAGAAAATGATTGTGTTTTATCCACTTTACACAGATGACCTAAATGCTTACATACAACATACGCAATTCGACATCGTAAAGACCATGTTAGTATTAGGGTAAATTATAGCCGTATGAACCAACATAACCACCGATCTAAAGTTGGCCCTGTTATAAAGAACACTGATGAAACACAGACGTTGGAAAAAATGGATGATGTACATGTACGTCTAGACGGTAGGCCTATATATATATGTAAGTAGCTAACCCCATCCTCTTTAGAAAAATGCGGATATATCGAGGATCTAGATAAGAGCATCCCGCGCAAGCACGTCGGTATGTTACCTTCTGGAATCTCAGAGTTCGTGAAAATTGACGTGGTCAGCTCACTCACAAACCTATCAACCAAACAATCATTTATAACCCCCAATTAGATTGAAGAGGCCATATATCGTACACTGGTAACACAAAAATGAATTAAACAGAAGTTTTATGTGTTTCTGTAATGACCCCAGCTTTTAAAAAATATCAACCTCAAAAGTTTAGAACAAATTGTGCAAAATCTGTAACGCCTCAACAATGACAAAACCCTATGCGTTACATGTAAAAGGATAAAGCAGACAGGGCACGAAGTCACTTTACTGTCGCCCTGTACATGTTGTGCCGCCTTTCAATTCATACAGGACATGTCCACTCATGTTCCAAATCGCCTATCTCCGGTAACTTCCGTCCCCTTGGATTTACGACTTTTGTGTATTGAATGGCCATTTTAAGGCCATTTGCGCTGCGGGCAAATCTTGTATCCCATGCAGATAAACGTATCCTATAAGAAATCACGTGCATAACACACCAATAAAAATCGAAGTAGAGCAGGTAAAAACAGAAGAAATAAAGAAATAAAACAGAACTATTTGGAATAATATTAGGTATAACTGACCAATGCAACTGGAGAGTCAAGTCATGTGAAATACTTGAGATGAAATGGCATGCCACGGTGGTTACCGAAGATATTCGAATGAGCAAATGTCAATATGATTTCCCTGACGACGATGTGTAGAAAAGGAAAACATTATATATGGCGCAACCTATTGGATAAAAATGACACGACACGATTCGAGACGCTTCAAATTTTGACACAGATCTATAACTGCAGGCGACTGTCGCGCGAGAATCGCGTCGCTGCGCCTGCATTGTGAACTGTAGTACATTATAATTGTAGTGTTCCATTTTTGTTAACTGGCCTGCAGAATATAGCGAACCTTGATAGGAATGTTAACTACTAAGTTAATTGGTGTTGCAGATGTAAGAGATTTCTGAACGCATATCGATTTGCCCGCTCCTGAAAAACATAGGACTAGTCGCTTTGTCTGGTTTTGAACCATGTTGTGTGCAGCCATTTTTATCTGTATTTCCCTGATATGGACGGTGAAAGCTGGTCTTTATCTATCTAATAAAAATCTATATTCTCATTACGTCTTTATCTACCTAATACAAATCTATGTTCCCATTACGTCTTTATGTATCTAATAAAAATCTATATTTCCATTACGTATTTATGTATCTAATACATATCTATATTCTCATAACGTCCTTATCTATCTAATACAAATCTATATTCTCATTACGTCTTTATGTATCTAATTCAAATCTATATTCTCATTACGTGTTTATCTATCTAATACAAATCTATATTTTCATTATGTCTTTATGCATCTAAAACAAATCTATATTCTCATTAGGTCTTTATCTATGTAATACAAATCAGCGTTCACTGCGTCTTTATCTATCTAATACAATTCTGCGTTCTCATTACGTCCTTATGTATCTAATACCAATCTGTGTTCTCATTGCGCCTTTATCTATCTAATACAAATCTCTTTCTCATTACGTCTTTATGTCTCTAATACAAATCTGCGTTCTCAGTTATGTAGGCTATCTAATACAAATGTGTTTTATTATTACGTCCTTTGAATTCTCTAGTTATTCTTGCCATTCTACTAGTACGGGGATTTGACGTTGCAAATTGTAGAATGGTATTAATCTACAACTATTATACAACTTTACTCTAGCGGCTTACTAAATACACACGCTTTACAAGATAGTTAAAAAAGAGTGTATATGTCTACAGTAGCCAATGGTACCTCAGATAATCTGTCAAAGAAGGTGAACTAGATTAAATATTACTTATAGGAGCTTGATCATAACCTACCTTATAAATATCCGAATGCAGGAATTGAGCTGGAAACTGTTCATTCACATCAGTCACCATTTTGTTCACAAAATAAGCACCACAAGATGCGAACATTAAAAATAAAACACAGTGTCCTAAAATCCGCACCATTTTAAGCGTACAATAGTCCCTGAATGAATTGCAGGACAATTTTTTAGATTTTCTTTCTTCGTTGACCCGCCTTTGGTGGCAACTCTCACATAACCTGTGGGTCAAAAGAATGAAAACGTATTAATGTCTAACTTTATAGATAAATAGCAATTTCTACTTACTTTTATTACTTGGATAATTTTGTTGTTGTTGGATTATAGATTACATCTGATCATATTTATATACTGAATACCAAGGGTAGATAATTGACCAAAGGCTGAACAAATGAGGACTAACGACCGTCTAGTACTTGAACCTCTTAATAACAGCCTGTATAATTACTTACCTCCGTACTCATGTTATATGACGACATATCCTGTACTTAAGTGTTGGCTTAGAACGTTACATGGTTTCTTTTCAAAGATTTTTCCTTTGAAAAACATTGCAGGTGTGTTATAAGCTAACCATTAAGACGTCTCGGTAGATTTGTACTGAGCGTTGTTTCCAGGGATAGTTAACCCATCGTTGAGTTGTCCTCATTAACAGTGATCACTTGTACTTTATAAATCAATGCTCAGTTTACTCAGAGTACACGACCACCCAAAATTAAACCACAACAACTTCTCCCATTAACAAACGGCTGTATATAAACACGCCATTGGAATTCTCTCTCTCGCAATGTAAATAATCCTTTTAGTTGTGAACACGTGCCAGCTGACCACCGGCCGCAAGTGGTGGACATCAGTGGATCAGACCACCAGAGACCTTGTCAGAACACAACTACAACTCACAGACAATGCTTTGGAGGGTGAACGTTTCTAGCAAAGACAACTTCGTCTTCGCAGTACAGCTGCAAAAGTGCTAGAGTCATAAATAACATTGTGTTGTTTTTTGGCGCGAGGTTATTATGATGAATTTCCAGACTTCAAACCTAACCTCTCTTATATATAGAGCCGACTTATTTGTGTGTGGTAAAAACTACAGCAGTCTTGGTAGAAGGCGTGAATGGGGATGTATCTGTAAGAAACATCAAGAGACGTATAGGGTTCCTGGAGGCAATGAAACATTTACTAAAGAACTCTGTAACACTAGATAACTCTGTAACACTAGATAACGTCTGATTCGACATCTAACAACATTACTGCGCACATGATTTCCAAAGGAAGAAATGTTCTCTTTTTTAACACAACAAAAATAACTAATATCACAATGTATTGTTTTCTTTTCAGTTTTTTTTTCTCTTGCAAAATGTGAGTGGCATTCAACATATCAGTGGAAATATACACCTTAGAATGTTCAATTACATACTGAACACATATCAGTGGAAATATACACCTTAGAATGTTCAATTACATACTGAACACATATCAGTGGAAATATACTGATATATTGAATTAATGCATAATGTATTTACACAAATTAATCACACTGGCACCGGGATGTCTACGGCTAATTAGAAACCGATGAATAATCTCATGCCCTTGATATACTCTCATATTCAATTTTTTTAATAGATCCTAACCTCGATTGATTATGGATATCCTATATATGCACCTAAAAACGTTATAAGTTACCAACATTCAATGATGAACCGATTGTTGAAGTTTTCGCAATGTCAACTATATCCAGTTGCCGTTGGTTTAATAATATTAACATTGTTCTACCAAAAAATACACCAACATCCGGATTTAATTGGTTATTCTTAAAAAGTAATCAGTTATGTCATACAATTTGATTTAAATCGCAAAAAAAAACTGTTAAATAGCAGAAAAAATAAGTATCTGTATACTGACTCCCGTATTGCCTCCCAATTGAAGTGTTGAGCACCTTACCTGACAAGTACCAATTAACCATAGAGGAGTTAACCTGATATACCCTCAAACACCCTCAAAGAAAGCTGATGCAACTGTAGCATTAGAATTGCTGACATTCCTTTATATAGAACTTTAAGATGCAATTTATAAATAAAATGGTTGTGAAGGTTAAAGTATTTTACCCCGGGTTATGGTGTCAATGCGTCCTGAATTACGCATGTTCAAATAAAACCACAGGCTTGTGCGATTTTAACCAGGCTGTGCTTTCACCCGACCATTTATAACAAACACAGACAGAGTTTTATTGTGAGAATCTTATTAAGATCGTGACGATAAACACATCGCTTCCTCGTCTCATTCATAAATCCCCGCTTCATTCTACCGTAATAAAATTATATCAAGTTGGAATTGCGTCAGTCAGTAAGGACAGCATGTAAATACGAATACACATGTGTTGTGTTTACATATAAAGCAGGGCAGTGGGTTAAAACATCGACTACACTCCTATGATTCTACAACGTCTCTTTCGCTTCATACGAACGGAATGATTGCATGCACTTCTTAAAATATGTCGTTAGGTGATATAATATAGGCCAGAAGCCAAATCAAGCAAGACATAACAGTGAAACTGCTTTATAAACAGAATAAAACCTTTAAAGTCACACACGCGCCCAACAATGTTGTACTTTCGCACCCAAAAATGTTGTACTTTGACGTCGTTACAGAGTAACATGACTTATAGATATTTTCTCAAAAAGTAAAAGTTAGACGCTTTCTGTTAATTCCGTCCCCAACTTTGTACATTAAGTGAAAGTTTCATAATAACAAAAAACTATAAACTGAAAATTCTGTCAGACTATTTAAATGAGGATGTGGCAATTTACTGTCAAATCTGGGACACGCTTTGATATACCGACGTCACCGGTTATTAGCCCCGCCCCCACAATACCCAACGCACGTTCCAATAAAACCACAGGCTTGGTGCGCTTTTTACCAGGCTGTGCTTTCACCCGACGCTTAATAACAAACATAGACGGAGTTTTATTGTGAGAATCTTATTAAGATCGTGACTATTAACACATCGCTTCCTCGTCTCATTAAAAAATCCCCGCTTCATTCTACCGTACTTAAATTATATCAAGTTGGAATTCCGTCAGTCAGTAGGTACAGCATGTAAACATTAAGTGAAAGTTTCATAATAACAAAAAACTATAAACTAAACATTCTGTCAGACTATTTAAATGAGGATGTGGCAATTCACTGTCAAATTCGCTGCGGTGAGATCAAATGCTCTGTTGAAACATATGAGGAAAGATGGCCGGCCCACTTTTCGTTGAATTCCAATAATGGCAGTTTTTCTCCTGCCTCGTAAAAGCATTGTACCCATGGAATATTTTTTATTTCAACAAAACGGTTTTAATTTACGAATAAACTGCAAAACTTGTTAAAATCGAGGCAATCAGAATTTGTTGAAAATTCCTAATTTTGGATGCGTATGTAACTTTAAGGAAATACAATGAATAACGATCCTTTCTTAACGTTCAAAGATCACACTACGTTAAGTGAAGATAAAGTGTTTGAAGTGTATAGATGAAGTGTTTCTATGAAGACATAATACAGACCACGACAGGCCTACACTCAGGGTATCAAGAAATATCTCAATGTATCTCCTCTTGAGAATACCAACCATTTATTAAATAATTTGCTGGTGTTTAAAGAACAAGAAAGCTTATGATTATCCCATATCTATATCGAGAGAATGTGGGTAACAAGTTTAAATAGTAGTAAAAGCTGTTTTCATAAGTGCAGCATAACCTCAAAAGACAGAGGAAAAAGTGTAAAATCAACAAATGACGATGTCCGCCATATGTAACCTGGCGGAAATCGCAAAACGTGTCAGCTGGTCCCAACCTCTTTAGCGTGCAGATATATCCCCTCTCTTCGCCTTTGCTTTTGCAGCCAAATACTGCACACTGCGGCATTGTGGCGCCTACAGCTGCTACAAACACTTCCTGTGTCAGTCCTCAAGGTGTACAGATGCCACAGAACCAACTTAATTGATCAAAATTCGACAACAAATACATTAAAGATAATCGATACGTATGTCAGCAATGAAGTAAATATGTGGATTGGGGTTACGTGACGTCAGACCGAACGTAGAATCAATTCCTCACCTACAAAAAATCTGGATTTCGAATGGATAAAATTCAGATGGGGATTATGCTGACAGTCGATATGGTCGTCACCACAGCTCTGCTTGGTACAGTAGCGTATTGTAACTTTGAATGCCGATTACTCAGCTTTACGTGACTGTTTTTTTCTTAAACAGATGAAAATAGATTTTTCACCCATAGTCAACTTTATCAAAAGTTGTCTATTCTTTTACATGTAAAAGATTTCAGATTGGGAAATTACATGTACGCGGGGTGGAAACAAAAGAATGTTGATGATTACTACTACTCTAGTACAAACTCTTCTAGTTGATTGGTATATTTACTATAGGCCAGACAACCACAATACGGGGAAAGTGTTATTACACAAGAAAATACGTTATCCATTGATGTTACTAAAATAGTATCCTTTAATTGTATAGAGGGTTGGGGAATATGCAAAAAAGACGAGATGTTGCATAAAATAAAAATCGGAAAACTTCCATACATATACTGTCTCCAAGATACACACTTTACCCCAGAGCTGGAAAAATATCTAAAAGCAGAATGG
>JAUELC010039787.1:0-12734 GCA_031471745.1 Cryptochiton stelleri
AAAAGACACAGGGCAAGTAAGTCACGACATTTACTATTGTAAACTATTACTGCATACAGCTAATTGCATGTACCATTTGTAAATGGATAACCAAAAATAGCCTCTTTAACAAATTAGAAAAAAATTATCAGTATCTCTCTCTCTCTCTGATTTACTTTGCCTCTCTGAAAAGGCCTGTAATTAGGAGATGACTCAAAAGAAATCGTGATTAATCGGTATCGCAATAATAATAACGACAGAGTAATGCTGTAGAGAACCGACCGCCTTAATCCTGTTATTAGAAATCACATCACGGCCTACCAAGGATTAATTAATGATACATGGTGTTTGTGTGGTATATCTTGCACATAACAGATTCAGTTCTAATTAAAAGTCCACATCATCGGGAAGAATTCGCCTGAGACAAAGCATCTCTACCAATTTTGCCAAACGACAATTTAATGTTCAAATTGATTCGCCATTGCACTGTCGATAATTAATATGAGATACTTAAAATGAAATATTAAAATATTAGCGATGTCTTCACATTAGAGATGGGTGGACAATGAATGTTGATCAAATGCACGGACAATTTTTAATGAGCAACAGGAACCGGTCTGTTCTTTATATCCTTAACTATAAACTTCATATTACTCCCTGTTATGCGCCATTTAATAACTGGAATCGTGCCATTGTTTGTTGCCCGTGACGTACGAGCGTGGTCGCCGCACTGTTTGTGTTGCTACGGCGCCATATGAGTGAAATAAACTTGTACGGTGAGAAATAAATGCATGTATAACCATGGCGAGTGCGGATTGCACAATACACTTCAAGTGGTAAAACCATATTCCAGTATGCTAAAAATACGAGAAGAATGAAGCTAAATGATACAGACTTAAATGAAACGGTTTCATGGTTTACAACAATATCCATATATGAAACCTTTCTGTCAATACTGCAAAGGATGTCAGTTATCAGCATTTTGTTTTTTGTATTACAAAGAGAGTTGTTCTGGTATTAACACTAGGATTATTCCTTCAGTTAAGGTCAAAATGTAGGTAAAGTGTGGAAAAAAAGACCAAGTTAAAAGAACTCCAGAGAAAGGCAAATGAGTGTTCTACTTATTAACGACAGACAACAGTCGATTACAAACCAAAATGTTTAAGTCAGTTAAAAATATAAAAACAAATCTAATTAACAATTTAAGTGACGCACTGTAACATCATGTCAAGCCGGTATACTAACTGGTTTAAGACTTGAATTGAACAGGACAGGATGAGTCCTTGAAGTGGGAAGACTTTCATCATTCCCTAGAGGCCTCTCTCTAGACGCAATGACAAGTATTATTAACTTACAAGACGTAAGCCACATCACGGACATGATGTAATCTGTTACAAGTGTTTGTCATATGGAAGGAAAAACCATCTCAGAATAAAGACCTCAGGTCTGCCTTCCTACGATAATGATAATCTGTTAGAAACTACTATGAAATAATAAGCCATTGTAGTCACACATTGTCTAGTCACGTCTTGCCGACAGGTATTATTATATCTACCCGTTGGCGAACACAACAAGCTATTGGAAAGCTTCAAAGTCAATTTAAATCGTTTACAACCAACAGTTCGATCGGAGAGGGCCCAAGATGGTCCAGGCATATACTTCGACAGCTCTCCTATTAGTTATCCCTAGTGCACAGAGAGACGGTTTAGAAGGAAGATGTTTTTTACTAGAGTTTGACGACATCAAAAAGCAAGAACGAATCGCGCCAGTCCGCGCTTTGACGCGTCTCAGTCGCGTTGAAATAAAAATAAAATCGCATCTATACGAAACGCGTCGCGACGAGACGTATATTACTCCTACATGTAGAGCAGACGCATGTGAGTCGGGCTAACCGGCGCCTAAATTATTTGCTGCGTCAGAATTCGGCGCGTTTTAGTTGCGTCCAGACGTTAAGTTAGTTCAAGTCTTTACTGTATGTTTATACAGTTTACTTATTAGCGTGTTTGTTTATTTGATCGATGCTTACGGTCGTACTCAAGAGTCTTACTCTGTCTTTCTTAATACGGTGGAATACCAGGAGAAAACAGGTGCATTTTGGAGTGACTTGGAAAACCCGCACGGCATATGCAACTATTCAGAAATGTGTTCAGACATCTAACATTTAAAGAAAAGTGCAAGTAACGACAACATTGTCGGCCAATGCTAATAATAGCGTATATGTTCATAGAACAACATAAAATCAGTGACATTCTACCGGGACCCAGGGGTCTATTATGAGTGGTTCGATGACCATGGTTAAGATTAAAACTGTCCGAGCAGATGCTTCGGCAATGTAAATGTGTTTAGGGGTTTTAATGTTAATCGTAGATACGGTTGTATAAGATAGACGATTTACTGAAATGTGTATATCGTTTACAAACATAATGACAGATTAACCAATTTTAAGATTCCGTGATAGATGATGTGAAACAAATGGGAGAACTTTAGTTTAAATGAGAGACGGAATAAGTAGGCCTACCTCTCAACCTGTGGTTATGGCATGTTCACGTTTTTCTTGCGCCGATGATACTGGTTTGTTGGTTTGTTTGTTTGGTGATTAACGTCGTACTCATGTAGGCCTATGTGAGTACGGATTATCCAATTCTTACTCTGCTTTACTTTATACGGTAGAAACGCGGGAGGAAACCTCGTAAACAAAACAACCCCAAGATAGCCGTGGTATACCTGAGGTCCACTGGGAGAATCTGCGCGCTACATCGAAGGAGGATCAGCAGTTCAACACGCTAACCGCTGAAACACGGCTGCGGGCCCCCATTATATTGGTTATTGAAACAGATTTGCATAAATATGACGGGATACTAAGTATTGGTAGAAGGGGTATGTTAATATGGTAAAACGTGTATGTACTAGCTTCAATGTATAAGGGCATGCCTTAGCATGAACCTCAGCGGATTTTCTAGCATGGGTATATGAGGGAAGTCAATAGTGGCTACGGAGATCGCGAGTTGGTTTAAATAGATTTCCTCCCGGTTCTCCACCAAACACTGGCAATGAAAAGTGACATTTCCTTAAGTACGACGCTAAACGCCAAACATATAAATACATAGACCAGTAACACAATTTTCACAATCCGCTTTTAATTCTGAATATTCCCTCAGTCTAGGGGAATCTACGGACTATAAGTAGAGATTTTAATGAGAGATTTGAGGTTTCCCAAGTTCTTAACCATTAGGTTCTATTCGTGCTTTCATTGAGGCTATCCATCACCCAGGTATTGGCTATCTCCTTGATACTGCAATATAATGTTCTTGTTTTGAGACAAACACAAAGCTGACACTCTGGTTATTGACGTTGTTATTCCTGCTACGCAAAAAAGTGTAGATTAAGGGATGACTCGAGTAACATAAATCATGGACTTTAATTTTTACTTCCTGAAATTGAACATCCTTTTGCGGTATATATGGAAATTACAAATCGGTGAAGATGTTATCGATACTAGTTGCTTCGAGTAGGGACTTATGATAAGCTATTAATGATGTATTTATCAATAAATGCCTTGGAAGACATACACTGTATAAGTAGATGGAAATGCCTTCCAAATGCTTTATTGGAATAGTATATCTCTATTTTCCCCACATAGCCAGATATAGCTCATCGACTAAGTATCGATAACATCTTCATCAATTTGCATGATAATAATCTACTCGCCAGTATCTTTCAACCGACCTAACTGATCACTACACCATATAAACATGCATGTACAGTCCTGTTATTCTTATGTAGTCGTCATAAATGTATATATTGGAAGGTAGCTCTCGTACACCCCTTGGGTGATGAGAGTAAATACAACTAACCGAATACTCATACATCATCCTGTTATCTTTTCTTCTTGAGGATATTCTTTACATCGTTGAGGTACAGCAACTTTTTCATCCATGGACGAAAGAGATTAAGGCTTACTTTTTAAAAATAAAACATGGGTAAAACGAGGAGTTCTTACCTACTAAAATGATGTGTTCAATTATAACAATTCTTCAAAATGGAACCGATAAGCTTCCCATTCAAGAGCAAATAGCTCGGAAACAGATCCGGTACGTGTTTCATTGTATATACTAAATTAGCGTGTAGCACTTGCTGTCCTGAATAACACATACAAACATGAGTGGATGCAGAGCAATAAGATGAGCAGGCATTCAACCATGACTGGAAGGAGACTGGTATGTGTAAATGTTAGCATATCAAGAAGCCGTCAGATAAAAGCCAGACAGTAAATCTAGTAACATGAATTAAGAGTGTTTAGTTCAAAGTGGTCAGAGATGTTCCTAGCTATTCTTTAGCCCAATCCCAGATTTAACGTAACTATCTTAGCTGGTCAATTAAAGATGGATGTTAATTGTGTTCATGTTTAAATTAAACAAAGTATAAAATGTATCCCTGCAATTATTACACTGTAACGCGCAAGCACGTCAGGTGAAATGACGAGAGGAGCGTGACTGGAGTATCCATAGCCATATCCATCGCCTCACACAGGCTCGAGTTGGATAATCTTCTCATGCTACATACAATTTATTAATATTTATTCTTATTGACTTAGCATTGCGAAACTTTGCTGTGTTGACAATCTGGCACATTCCGTATAATAGTTGAGGTCGTCAAAAGTATCACTTTAATGTCAATGCAAATCCTTACACAACAAAAAAAAAATAACATAACAATATCTGACTACATGTAAAAATTTTAATTATATATATTTTTTAAAATGATGTTGATGGTTTAAGTGGTATTTCTATGCTTTCCAGATTACCTTCTTATATGCATTGTCTCTAATGGGGGAATCTGTGGAATCTAGGTTTGAATCAATGACCTATATATAAAGGTTTGAAGGTTGAATCGATGACCTAAAAATGTATATATAAAAAGGTCATTCAATCCAAAATTCTGATGTTTCAACGCGCATGATTGTGTATGAGCAGATAGAAGAAAAGTTCAAGCCAGATCGACAAATGTGTAGAATAAAACATCGCACTCGCCTAGCAAGAGTTGTCGTTCGTTTCTCTCTCATGTACGTCTGCGATCGGCTCACATTTGGTAATAATTATTGACGAAACTTTAGATAACCTTTTTAAACTGGTCTTCAACTTATATTTAATGCAGAAAAGGACAACCAAGTGAAAGCATTTACAATCATCTGAATTTAGAACAATATTTATATTTTAAACGACAAAAACAAACGAACTTTTTATTTGTACATTTACACAGTGATATTAACAATGACGTCATTGGATATTACTACATAGATGTAAACAAAGATCAACGCCGTTGATTAACCACCAACAACAACCGAATCCTCGCATAGCTACGATAAAAACATAGTGATAAAAGATAAAGATAGAGAGGCTTTGATGTACTTAGCCCAACTGAAGGCCGATTCAATTGTAGGAAGGATACATAAATGACACTTTTGTTTCATATGCCATTTTTAAATTTTTATCATGTGACCAAAAAGTCACGTGAAATAAAAATAAAAGTGCTGAGCCCACCACTAGTACTAACTAGTCTTTTTACCTACCTCCAATCTTTATTTTATGACGGTTTTCGATATTTTTATTGCAAAGGGAGATAACTTTAACATGGTCGTTTGCTTGAGAATTTCGAATAAAACTTGATTTAAACCTTAGAAAAGAAAGTAGGAGGTAGGTTTTTGTGTCTAGTGCATCAAAAACAAATCTACGAAAACTAAGATTATATTGAGACTATATTTATATTGAGAGGCCGCATTAGCGGCATATCGATTTCCAATCTCTGACACAGGTTGATATAGGGCTAAGACGACGGAATTAGCCATATGCAGTGCTAGAGAAGACTTGAGAACGGTATATCATATAAGCTAAGGATATATTAATGTCATGGCAAATTACCTCTAGATGACCTAAACAGTTTAACCTGCATTGACCAATAAAAATGAACCCGGAATTTATTTTCACGTGTAAAATAACACAATATCACATAGCTGTGGAATGGAAATACAGGAGTTTTTGTGTGAGAAATGTGAGTATCATTTTCTAAACAAAAAAGCCATTTTAAAGGATTAAGTCAAACAAAAATAAAATCCTTAATGTTTTTCAATTTAATACATTTTAACACGGCACTCAAAACTACTATTTTTATTAAACTGCAGGTTATCTCTATCTTCTGAGGCGATAACTCTTCTGTCGGTTAAAAAGTCAGTATTTAACGTGTACAACAATACATCAAAATTCAACAGTCAGCAATTTGTTTTTGTTGGTGTATGTTTTATCGTTTGGTAAAGATTTATTCCTTAAAGGCGTGTGTGTGTCAATAAAGAGGCCGTTTGAATCAAATTAGTCTTGTTTTGTTTTTGTATTTGTGATGTTGTGAACAGAATGTTGCATAAAGACATCAAGGTTTCATCGATTTGGTCACAATAATTTGTCACGTGGAGAGGAAGTAAACATATCACTATCCCTCTGGAACAATAGGACAGCGAAATGTTCAACGCCTAGCATAAATCGTCATGTTTAACAATTTCTCACACGCGTAAAACGTATAAATGGGCCCCACAATTGGACAGGCTCTATTCAAATATTTGTCGTGTTCCCAAATGTCTACAAACACTTTTTGCAACCGTGGAATTTCAAGAATATTATACACGCTGAGTGTTCAGTGAAGACGTCACGTACAGCGGTCAATTGGTAAATTGTGTTTCCATTCAAGTCGTTTTTACCGTTAACGTAGGCTATATCGTTTACTATGATAACAAGACGGACAATAACGTGGCTATATTACCTAAGTGATCTCACCCAAACCGGAATCCACATAAACATAAGTAAATCACGCATATTTATTGACAGTCACGGATATTCCATGTTTTATATGGATCTATATCAACATCAGCAAAAGGTGCCTTCTAAGACTGCTACTGAAGGTTGAAGGATTCATACGGATATACATCAAAATCAGTGACAACGTAACATATATTCAATTTCGGAGACCGACATTTATAGGTTCCCTATGGAATACAACAAAATCAGTAAGAATGTGGTACATCTTCAGTGACGATCACCGACAGCCAAAAGTTTCATATAGGTCTCGGGAGGAAACAGAAAGTTTCACTGTGTGCAACTAATACGCTTTTATTCAAGTGTTTAATGTTGCATTACTTTTCGCGTTGGTGAAAATATTTAGAGGACTCACCGTTAGCTTGGTGCACCCGTTTGGTTAATATGAGCCCTGTACGTGTGGACCACGGATTCCCTCAGAACACAATTTGAAAGCGCAATCAAATCTACTTTAAATCGCAATATGAAGCTGTTTAAAGGGGACGAAAACACACAAGTACGGTGTGTCGGAGTAGACACTATAAAACAGTTTCCAAAAAGGGAGTCTTGTGTGTGTGGACATTTTTAATTATCTTCTTAGTCACATTTAACAGACACCTGTACCGTTCACTTTCCATGTCGCACTGTTTGTGTCTCTATAACCTAAACCAGTACTCAATAAATATTCGCCCAAATACTTCAGAATCATTGTTTGTCGGTGTATTAAGGTCCATACCAATTTGTGTGGTAATATAAATGGAACTTTACTGAATAATTGTAAATTTCATTCAGACACGACTTATGTGCCTTTCAGGTCAAAAAAAATCCACACAATCAGGACAACATTTTTGGAAACTGTTCTGTATGATCTTCTACTCGGACTCACCATATTTGTTATGTTTCTCCCCCACTAATGTTCAGCATATACGCTATGCACTCGTGCACAAATACAGCTTATGGGGAGTAGAAAGGACAGCAAGTAAGTCACGTCACTAATTATCCTAAATTCTAATTCCATTAAGTTCATTACATGTATAACTGGATCTGCAAAAACAGTCTCTTTAGAGTATTAAACATTTCTCACTTTCTCGGTTTATCTCATTCACCTTGTCTCTCTCTCCGGTTATAATTTAAAGAGATGGCTCTCCAGAGACATATAGTGATTAATCTGCATCGAGGTAACATTCATGTCAGATCAATGCTGTAGTGTACTGACCGTCATAATCCTTTCGTTTGAAGTCACATCAGGACCGATCAAGGATTGGCTGGTGCTATCAAAGTGCTTGTTCGAAATACCTTACACATAACCGAATTAGAGCAAACTGAGAACATTTAAAAACCCTTATTGTCGAGATGAATTAGTCGTGGCGAGGAACATCTTTATCAACTATGTCAAACAAACATTTAATTTTCCCATTGATTCGCCACTACACTGGTGAATATTGGGTTGAGATGTTCAAAGCAAACTATTAAATAATCGTATATCAAATTAAACTTGACTTAACTAATTTTAAGCGATTGTCTGGGAGATTATTTATAAGCAAATCTGGTGAAAATCACATGTCACTCAACCATAAACTGGCTAACTCTGTCATGACAACAACCTGTGAATACAACCTCTAGCTAGCTTTTAACGAGATTGGATACTTAAGGAAAAAGGTCCAAGCACGTTTTCATTGTTATTTATTGCACATATTTAAGACGAAAAAACATGTTAAGATCGCCAATGTATTTGGATTTTACTTGCTTCATAATGCAGAACTTTTTTTCTGATTAAACACGCTCACCTATTAATTATTGCTTTTTAAATGTCACGGCAGTATGCCCCAGCTAACCCTTTCATCCAGATATTTGTATCATTCTAATAAATGTTTTTTTTGTTTTTTTTCGCAAATACTCGACAACAGCGTTTTAATGTTTGTCATAGGCAATATCCGGTGTCTGGTATTTTAACACAGGATCCTGACAGCTTTATAAAACAACACATTGAAGATGGTACCATTAAAGTAGATGTAAAGTGCGGATGAAATTCGTATTAATTAGATAAATATTTGTGATGCCGTTATAATACATAAATATGAAAACCAGAGATGTAGGATTGCATGGGATCTTTTAACCTCCTTTGTATGATGTGGCTGTTGTTTCAAGAACGTCCTGTGTCATTATTTCCATTATAACACACTGGTTAGTTAAACAGACATATGGAAAAATATGTGCATAAAGATTATATAACTGTTATTATTTAATATATTTTATGCAAACCGGTCAGAGACTTAGTTAATTTGTCAAGGCTTAGGCTACCATTGAATTAATTGATGGATATATTTTTATATTTATAAATCGTAAAATCTAAAGAAATGTGTTGATAATACAATATACAGGAAAATCTTTTCTTTTCTATACTAGCAACAACAAATAAAACTTATTCTGATTTAAATGTTTATATTATTGTATTTTATATTGGGGTTGTATGAACAGCGATAACCGTTGTTTGTACTTATAATGCATTACAACATCAGCTGTTGTTTGTGTGATAGATTGGCATTTGATTAATGGATTCAACTCATCCTAATGTGTCTTCAGGCTGGCTGATAACAGTGTCAGTTAACACATCCTCTTCTTGAAGTCAAAGGAGTTTCAGCTCCATTCCTCGTAAACTCTTACCTTAAACAGTGAATATGTTCTTTGGAGACCAACACCGGTCCAAATCTCTTCGGTGACGTTATACTCAAATTCGTGTCCTTTACTGAAGTCAGAGCATTTGCTGACCTTGTTAACAGCTCGTGTAAACATTGGTAGATGGAGAGATTTACCTTCCTCCCCTCAATGGAAAAAATACTTTTATGGGTAAATCAGCATGTAAACAAAATTATAATATAAGCCATTCGGAACACGGCAGAAAATCTAATAACATGCATAAACTTTATCTAGTTCAGGGTGATCAGACATGTCCATGTCCATTCTTTATTTAAACACCTGAAAACATAATCAATTTACGTAACTATCCGGGCTGGTTTATAGACGGATGAGTATTATATCGATTTTGTAATGATTCGATCGCATCAGACCTTTTCAAGTTAAACAGAGTGTAAACTTGTTTTTCAATAACACGGATAACGTAAAAGCGCATAAGGTGGAATAATTTAATTCTAGCATTAAGATAAAAGCAATTTAAACAGTTATTTCCGCTCAGTGGTTCTGGGTTTGGGAAGTTCATAATAAATCCTGAAAGAGATTCACGACAAATATATTGTAGTCTAAAGCTGTAGGTCTATAAATCTACATTGTGATTTTCGTTCGGTCGTACTTCACATTTCATCACAATACATAAAAGGAACAAGATAGTCATGTGAAAAACAAATGACGTCACCTATATGTTGCGTGGTGAAATTGAACACGTTCGTATGGAACGTCATTATAGAAACAAAGGCATCTGATGCAAAATAATTGGAAGTGCAATAATAAAGTGTAGAAACAAAAGTGTTATTCAAAATAAAAATATCCCTTTTACTAAAATCCTGATAATTGACCTGCATATAAATAATGAATATATTTAAGTGTCTTCTCCAACACTGGCTGACTGATAAAAGGTTAATCCTAACATTGAACTGTACCTATCCGATTTTTCTATACAAGATACGTCCGAGATTCCAAACAAGCCAATGCTTGTTTAATCACTTCACGTCGCCCATCACGTGTCACATTTGAACAGAACAATATTATTAAACTGCTGGTTTGTCTATTTTCTGAGGTGATCGATTGGGCTTAAATTGCTTCAAGAAAACATCAGATTTGGCCAGTCACCAATTTGTTTGGTTAGTTTTTTAAACATTTTACAAAGGTCTGGTTGTTAAAGATGTGTGTATTCCTAAAACGTTATTTGAGCGTTTTGTTTTTTTTGAGATTTGGTGAACATGGTGTAACGTTGCGTCCATTTGGCTACAATAATTTGTCACGTCGAGGGAAGTTAAACACACCGTATATCGCTCTGGAAAATATTTGACAACAAAATATTCTCTCTCTGTATCTTCTCATCTGATATATCTATCGTGTTCCATCTTTATTCATAAGTTGCTGCATTTAATGTTCGTCAGTCACCAATTCGTGTGTGCACGCCCGGAACAGGACGTATTATGCTATGGCATTTGTCAGTCCGTCCGCAAGTTCTTGTAATCACTCTAGTACCTTCAGTTTTCAATCGATGTTGACGAAACTTCATACAGTGATCAAGCACTGAAACCCATTCAACAACTTCACGTTTCAGTGACGTATGTTAATGTGACTGTTACTATAAACATATCTTGTTTTCCTTGCAACCGATTTCGGCGAGACTTCATGCAATGATCGATCCCTGAAATCCCTTGAAAATGTCACGTTTCAGTCACCCACGTCAAATAAATAGAAATTGTGTTTGCTATGTTCTGGTGATCACTCTACAATCCAATTTTTTTTCAAATTTTGATTGAACTTTCATTTAAACTATAGACATGTTAAATACAACTTTAAAAACATCTGAAACTCATCTGATTTGCTCCTGTTTTGTTGGACACAGTTAAATCAACATGGTAGACCTGAATTTGTAGCTTTTTCCGGATTTCACCTTCATTGGCAACACTTCACCTCACACAGTCAATCAACACGTGCGTCATATGGACATGTTGTCAACTCTAAAGAGCAGGGGTCTTTAACTGATCAATCATGATATGGTGAAGTTATCCTGTTTGAGATTCATACTAACACTGTGATTATGTTAAGCAAACCGTTGAAAGTAACCTTATCAAGATTAAGTAATTCCTTCAGAAGTCTTCTACAAAATTGTATTAACTCGAAAACATTGATAGTTGGTGACTTCAATGTGGACTGGACTCGCCATCTGCAGGACAACCCCATTTATCTGCGGTACTATGTTAGGGGCTTGGCTACAGGTTGCTAGTACAAATCCCTACAAACGATTATAGTTAAACAATCGATTTTCTCTTCACAAACACAAATTTTAAGGTGGAAAATTTATCAAAAGTCTATTTCAACCTATGTAGATGCTATCTAATTCTGATAATGATTAATTATTTCGAATTGACAGTAAAGTATAAATTAAAACCTGTGTCTGATGTTCACTAAGGAAACGTGGGCGAAGATTGGTGTAAAATGTCACCAAAGGCATTTGAATTTCTCCCTATACTTGTATGAATACAAGGTTTAGAATAAAGTACACAAAGATATGAACAAGAGCAGTCATTTGAAGACCGTTATATCTTAGTTTCCTGGTATTGTTTGTAATCTTATCATTGATCTGGACTGGTCGGATTCATCTATCAAGAAACATCCTAGACTCCAGACAAGCCTATGCTTATTCAATTACAGTTCATCGTCTGGCATGTATCACATTTAATACTATTTTATTAAACTGCGGGTCTCTCTATCTTCTGAGGTGATCGATCTTTAGCCGGCTAAACAGTCAGTATTTAACGTCTACAACAATACATCAAAGTTCAACAGTAAGCAATTTGTTTTTGTTAGTGTATGTTTTATCGTTTGGTAAAGATGTATTCCTTAAAGGCGTGTGTGTCAAAAAAGAGGCCGTTTGAATCAAATTAGTCTTGTTTTTGTTGTTTTTTTCTTTAGTTGTCGATTTGTGAACAGACTGTAGCATAAAGACACCAAGGTTTCATCGATTTGGCCACAGTAATTTATCACGCCGAGAGGAAGTAAACAGATCATTATCTCTCTGAAACAATAACACAGCAATTCAACGCCAAGTATAAATCGTCATTTCACATTAATTTCTCACATGCATAAGGCGACCCAAAAATGGACACATTCTATTATGATATTTGTCGCATTGAAATTCAATAATATTATACACGCAGTGCATAATATTACACGGGTCTATATCAACATCAGCAAAAGGTGCCTTCT
>JAUELC010039898.1:0-19656 GCA_031471745.1 Cryptochiton stelleri
TATCACAAGATGTAATAAACAGTGATTATAATGATTAGGATAGATCTTACTAAGAGAATTGACTGTGATTAGAGAAACTGTGTAATTCTGACAAATGTCTCCTTTATCTAATTACTTCCATCCCCAGATATATCAATTGCCCGGTAATTTGATTTATTTGGAACGAGACCTCACTGTGAACTTACGTGTTCGTCAATAATAAATAATACAATATTCACAGTGTCACGAAAATTGATATGAAAATTATTATTGTTCTTATTTATGTTCTTATCGGCTTCACTGTGACTGCGATAAAACAGAAGCAATCAATGATATTATCCTAATAATTACGTACATGTAGATTGATCTTTTGTAATTTGCAGTGTTTTAACCCGTTTTAACCTTTCTCTCTTTATCCAAATTACCACAGAAAATCTATTTACAAAGAGTTTTTATTCTCCTTTTGTCCTGGCTCCAAATATGAAAGAATTATCCAATAACAGGCCATAAGTGGAAATAGTGTACTCAAATCAATTAATTCATAAAAAAGAAATCATAAAAAAGCATAAACATTTTTTCTCAGATAGTCCGTGTTTGGGTTGAATGTGTGATAAACGATGGCATAAAATTATTCTATGTTTAATCGGGTGTTCAATTCTGTTAAAACTCTTATTACACAGGAATAAACACGTTCTTCCTCTGATCTTTCGGAATTTGATTCTAATACTTACTTGTATATTTATTGAACTGCATGGGCCTTAACCCATTATGAACTTAGGAGCTCATTCACAAAGAAGACAAGAAGAAAAGTTATAAAATAACGGTGTAATTAAAGCTGTATATGGAACTCATTGTGGAAGTATCGGAAGTGACAAGGTTGTTTCTTTTCTCTGCTGTAGCTTGTGAATTGAACTTTTGATCGAATCTATGAAGCGGAGCTTGGGGCAAGTTCTTAGTAATTAACATCCGCAGTAATAAAAACAAAGTATAAAATCAAAGAAATGACCAGTCAAATACAATGACCTCTTTATTACACCGGAAATGAACTATGTGAGAATCAAACCTTTCTTCTCTATCTAGCATGTGTTATAGTCCAAGTATGGATAACGGTTGTAAACATATCAGGTAATTATTCTTGTTGAGCCTCCCGTCATCTCAGAATTATTGACAACAGTATATGTAGTTCAATTATTCGTCATTACAGGGGGAGAACATCACCTCAATAAATACCTGATATCTGCCCTGTACTCAATCGTTATGAACATCCTCAACACCTTTCAGCCAATCAATATGATATATTATTCGAGGTGTAGACTTCCTATTGATGATTAAGCTATTAAAGCCTATATATAGGCCAAATGGGAAGGCCATATCTGTATAATATAAAACGGTTGTGTTGCAAGAGCAATAAGGTGACTATATTCCTCGAGGTGGTAAATAACTCCTCCATTTATATTATACCAGTAATTCATGAACACAAACGCTAAGATATTCTTTACAAGAATGTTCAAAAGTATATCTCTGACTTTAGCCAGATGGTTGGGTTTTTTTAAAAGATGCTACACAAATCATAGAACTAAACGACTAAATAACTGATCATTGACAGAAAATCATTTACAAGCTGTAAACGAAAGACACTGTCTGCGTAACATTGCCGTCATCTCGGTTAACAATCCCCATGTAATGGTCTTCTTTCATCTTTACTGCCTAAAAACTTATGTAGAAACAATCTCTTATCAAAATATCATGAGAGGATTCAACAAATGTTTAGTCATGTAGTCACCATAACTGTCGATATGTCTTAGACAGATATCCTAAAGATTCAGTTGTGTTGGAATATCGGTAACCACTTACAGGTAGATACTATAGTGTATTTCCTTTGGAGGGGATAACATTTACATGCTATTTATTGATAAAGGCTTGTCAATATTACTTACACTGAGTCAGGAATTTGTTTCGCTGACAGTAATGCCTGATTTCACTTTCAATAAATCATTTTTACGATGACTTGATTGCATTATTCGCACTGATGAGTTTCACAAAATAGATTAACCTCATAACTCCATATAAAGATACACCATATCCACAGATTTTCAATTTTGAACAATTGTCAGGAATTGTTTATCTCTTAATTGATGCTGTTGCTCTTATCAGTTTCTAGTTTCCCTGCCATGGAGCGAAAAGTGACTGGTCTACAGACAGCCCTGTCTAGAACACAGCTGTTACGCCTATAACATATATGTGAATATAAATTATTCAATGTTAGCTTTTAATTATTGACAAAAGACTGATATAAGTGATATTATTGATCATGATATTAACGTCTTCCTGGAATCAGGCGGAGAGTTGGGTGAATGTACGGTCACCCAGACTGACCATATTATAACAAATTCCAGCAACACCACTTGACTAGAAAATTTCAATATTATTATAAATGTTTGTTTTTAAATATAGAAAAAAAAACAATATAAAGCAGTTCCTTTGTCTCCAATTCGACTCATGCAACTAATATTCACAGACCAACATAAACAGAAACAGACAATGATATTTTTCTTGGTGTTTACCCTGATAGCTATATATCACAGTATGTAATAATCAATGACTATAATGCTTTGGATAGATCTAACTAAGAGTAGTCGCTGTGGCAAGATAAACTGTGTAATTGTGACAAATGTCCCCATTATCCAATTTCTTCCATCCCCAGATATAAATTGACTAGTTCTTATCGGATTTATTTGGGAAGAGACCTTATTGTGAACACACATCTTCGTCAACAATAAACTATATAATAATATTCACAGTGTTACGCCAATTGGCATGAAATGTATTATTGTTCTTATTTGTGTTCTTATCGCAATTAATGTGAATAACCTAAAAGCTGGGTAGATTGATTTTGTGTTATTTGCAGTGTATGATTTTTAATTCAATCAAATGTTAAAAAAAAAATAGGACAAGTTCATAGAAATAGGATACTGAACAAATATACAGTATAAATTATCAAATTTAACTTGAAAATCATTAACAATAAATACAAGTTAAGTAGGTTCTTCATTCAGAAAGAAACTATCATGTCAAGAAAGTAACCAAGCTGTAACTTAAATGCACAAATATAAATGTCCAAAGAGCTTCTACCATTGATTACTACAGCCAGGGACACATGAGAGTAACGTGTCTTATACTAACAGTATACGATTGAAAAGGACAAAGCCCACGCAACTGGTATACGATCTAGTTTGCTTCTGAATGGAATTTATAGGGATTATTTAGAGGATATTGCAGAGTAAAGTTTCAATATTATATCTAGATTGCATGACTGAATGAGCTGAACGAGATCGTCCAGTGGTAAAGCCATTCGTGTCAATAAACCAATTTACCGCCTAAGCCAAGGATAAATCCGTCTGAAATGTGCAATCTTAATTAATGTATTGTTGACTATTTTGGTCCACATAGTTTGGAAATTGAAGGATAAATGGAATTGGAGATGGAGAATTATTACAATATCCATTGAGTGTAAGGTGTAATCACAAGCCATCCCCTGCTTCCAATGTTTGAGACGTGAATTTCTCAGGATTTATTGGGCCTTTGCTAAACCTATATTCCATTTTCCAAGTGCAAAATGACGAATATCACTGGAATTTGATTTTAGCTTGTATCCAGTAAATATAAAACCACGACTGATTCAGTTTTAAATATTTGTTTTCCGCTAGCTATTAATAAACCGTTCTAATTATCTGCCACTTTCAACCCAAGAAACACCTCACCAAGGATACTGGTGAGAACGATGAAGATTAAATGTGGTAGATTTGTTCGGAAAGTCAATAACCAGAAACCAATTTACTCATATTGAACAGGATTAGTCTCACACTGTTAAGATCACATACTTAACGATTATGTTGACACACTACAGTCTTTTGAAGTATTTTACCAATCTGACTTACGTAAAATCCTTTCTGTATCCGAGTTTGTAGATCCAATTCGATTGTTTCGTTATTTGGCTAGACAGAATTATACATGACATAGCTATAATCATACTGAATTCAATAAATAAATTGGAAAAACATTTGGCCAGCGAACAACATGTATTTTAATGATATGCCCTTGTCTTGGAGGGAGCAGAAACTGTCCGAACTCCGTTTTAAATTGAATGATTTCTAGTGAACTGTTTGGCAATGTGTAACATGCACCAAGTAGACATTTTCCTATCCAGACATCAATTTGCTCCCTTTTTCATAGCAGACTAGCCTTCCTCCACATATATGGTTTTTAATCCATTAGCATACCTTCATATATCTGTTTTTTAAACCATCAGCAATTTTATATTTTTTATATTTATTTCCACTTTAGAAGGTGGTCTTTGTTTTCTGGTATCAATGTCTTTTAAACCTCTAGTCACAGAGGCCACTATACAATGTGGTATTGTTATATCTCATTGTGGTCACTCGAATGTTTATAAGGTCTATATTGCTTTGATTAGAGCCCAGTTAAATCAAATCAAGATCTGTTAAGAGGAATGCCTATGTGTGATTTAGAGCACGTGCACTTCTTCACTGATACTGTTATGTCTAGTTCTGTTCATTACCGTACGTGTACCATTGACCGAAGACGCGTAAGTAACAGTAAATATAAGATAATTATATTATTATAACACGCGTGTATCAAATTGGGAGCTCAGACTGATTAGACTGGTTTTACTCAGAGTTATTGTGGAAACCTTAGAGGACTAAAGCACCCATATGTTCCACACGTAAGCAAACCATTTCCATTAATACAGCCGGTATTATGCATAATAACATATAAGCCGCAATTTCTCTGACGACTGTAGATCAATATGGACAAAAAAACTAAGTTTTCACCGACGGTACATTCCAAAACATTTTAAAAGTTATCTCTCGTTGACCAGCTTTATCCATTAAACGTACCTATTAAAGTCCCTCTTCAAGCCAAAAAAAGTTTAAATGACATTTGTCCCGTTAACTTGACGGGGTGTTCCTAACTCAGGCTGTTCTGGCGGAGTTAAAATACTGCTGAAAGCGACTCACAGACAAGGACTAACAATGCCGGTATTTTGGATGTAACTTCGATAGAGCGGAACAACTGGAGTGGATGCTCAGTTGTAGACGTCATGTATACAGATAAATGAGAATCAGTAGACGAGTGTAAATGATTATCTCAGATGGATGATTATTTGTGATGGATGTTCGAAGTTACAACCAGAAACCCTGCTGTAGAATACCCTCTTCCGAATTAAGCTCCAGCAGTTCACCCGAGTCTTATCTGCAAGAAAGCTATTACATTCATATAGCTTGTCCAGATAATTGCTATTTCAAAATCAATATCAACGTATGTTAAGTCTCGTATTCCTCGTAACATCGGATGTTTTGTTAAAGGATATAACCTTTTTATTACTACTTCTTTCTGTCACGAACGTCTTGATCAACAAATCTTTCCCGTTTTAACCTTTCTCTCTTTATCCAAATTACCACAGAAAATCTATTTACAAAGAGTTCCTATTCTCCTTTTGTCCTGGCTCCAAATATGAACGAATTTTCCAATAACAGGTCATAAGTGAAAATAATCTGCTCAGATCAATTAATTCATCAAAAACATATCATAAAAAAACATTTAAAATTATTTTCCCAGAAATTCCGTGTTTGTCTTAAATGTGTGATTTAAAAAGACCACTTAAATTGTTCTCAGATGAATCCGGTGTTTAATTCCAGTCAAAATCGTATTACGCAGGAACAAACAAGTTCTTCGTCTAATCTATTCGAATTTGATTCCAAGACTAATTTTCATATTTATTGAACTGCATAAGCCTTAAACTATGATGAATTTAGGAGCTCATTCACAAACAATACCATAACACAAGTTATAGAATGATGGTGTGGTTAAAGCTATGAATGGAACTCAATCTGGAATTATCGGAAGGGACAAGGTTATTTCTTTTCTCTGTTGTAGCTTGTGAATTAAACTTTTGATCGAATCTATGAAGCGGACCTTTGAACACATTCAAAGTGATTAATAACCGAACCAATAATAACAGAGTATAGAATCAAACCTTATTTGATATGACTGCACTGAAATGACCAGTCAAATACAATGGCCCCCTTATTACACCGGAAATGGAGAATCAAATATGTCTTCGCTATCTAGCTGGTGTTATGGGCCAATAATTGATAACGGTTTTAAACATATCAGATATTATTCTTATACGGGACTCCCGTCATTTGATAATTATTGTCCG
This sequence comes from Cryptochiton stelleri, assembly GCA_031471745.1. NCBI lineage: Eukaryota > Metazoa > Mollusca > Polyplacophora > Chitonida > Mopaliidae > Cryptochiton > Cryptochiton stelleri. The sequence goes on from JAUELC010039898.1 coordinate 6,224, forward strand.
TCATTACCAGGGATAAACCGTCAATAAATACCTGATATCTGCCCTCTTCTCAATCATAATAAACATCCTCAACACCTTTCAGCCAATCAGTATGATATATTACTCGAGGCGTAAACTTCGCATTGATGATTTATATATTAAGATAGTAGATAATTAAATATTTCAAAGAAGCTACACAAATGATAGAACTTTACAATTATATTTCTGATCTTTGATAGAAATTGATAATTAAGTCCCGGCAAATAAACCATGTACTTTCTCAAGATATAGGGTATCTCTTAAATATTGATGTCATGCCATCCGTTAGTAGCATAGATGTGTGAATTGGTTGATGGTTTTGGGATTCAAAGAACAATCAAAACTCAAGCTGTAAACTAGAGACACTATCTGAGTTACCCTGTCGTCACCTCGGTTAACAATCCCCATGCAATGGTCTTCTTTTATTTGTACTGCCCGTATGTCTGTCTGGGGTCTTTTTTTAACTAACTAAGTAAAAACTTTTGACACAAAGGTCTAGACGTTATTGTGGCTCTTGTAGCTGTACAACCTCAAAAGCTTTAACTTGTCATCTAACATTTTTTGTGGAAACTATCTCTTATCAAAATGTCACAAGTGGATTCAACAAATGTTTAGTCATGCAGTCCTTTTAACTGTCGATATGTCTTAGATAGATATCCTAAAAATTCAGTAGTGTTGGAATATTGGTAAACACTCACAGGCAGATAATATAGAACATTTCCTATGGAGGTTATTTATTGCTAACGATTTGTCATTGTTATTTACAGTGAGTCAGGAATATGTTCAGCTGACAGTAATGTCTGATTTCACTTTCAATAAATCATTTTCACGATGACTTGGTTCCATTATTCCCACTGATGAGTTTCATAAAATAGATTAACCTTATAATTCCAATAACGGATAGACAAGAACCACATTTATTCAATTTCGAAGCCATTGTCTGGAATTGTTTATCTTTTAATGGAGGTTGCTGCTCTTATCAGTATCTAGTTTCCCTGCCATTAAGCGATAAATTACTGGTCTACAGACAGCTCTGTCTAGAACACAGCTGTAAGGCTTATCAAATTGTCTGTGGATATAAATGTATTCATTGTTAGCTTTTAATTATTGTCAAAAGACTGATATAAGTGATATTATTGATTATGTCTAACCTCTTCCTGGAATCAGATGTCAACACGGAAAAGGCGGAGAGGCGGGTGAATGTACGGTCACCCAGACTGACCATACTCATTATTTTCAGCAACAACACCTGACTAGAAACTTTCGATATTATTATAATGTTTTCTTTATAAATACAGAAAAAGCAGTTCTGCTGTCCCCCATCCGAATGACGCAGATAATGTTCACAGATCAACATAAACAGAAACAGACAATTATACTTTCTACTTGGTGTTTATCCTCATACACACAGATGTGAAAAGTTTACATTCTAGGTCATCTTTATTTGATTTGATGTATTCACTTATATAACAAATACATTTGGTGGAGGGGAGATAAAGCTCTTTCGAGAGCATTATTCTAGTACATATATGGCGGGAAATAAATTACACAATTAGTAGTACATCGATGTTTGGTGGGAAAATTGGTTAAACCATCGATGGAGGGTCAAAGGAATACATTCATTAACGTATTATCCACGGCGTGACTTAAGTACAGTGGTTATTTTACCCATGAAGCTCAAATGTGCAAGGTCCTTTTGACTGATCTCTATGAAAGATATACATGTGCATATGTTAAACGGTTATTAATCCTGATTTAGTCTCCCTTTGGACATTATTCTGTCATCCCACCATATATCACAGGATGTAATAAACAGTGACTATAATGATTAGGATAGATCTTACTAAGAGTATTAACTGTGATTAGAGAAACTGTGTAATTCTGACAAATGTCTCCTTTATCTTATTACTTCCATCCCCAGATATATCAATCGCTCGGTTATTTGATTTATTTGGAACGAGACCTCTCTGTGGACTTACGTGTTCGTCAATAATAAATAATACAATATTCCCAGTGTCACCTAAATTGATATGAAAATTATTATTGTTCTTATTTATGTTCTTATCGGCTTCACTGAGACTGCGATAAAACAGAAGCAATCAATGATATTATCCTAATAATTACATACATGTAGATTGATCTTTTGTAATTTGCAGTGTTTTAACCCGTTTTAACCTTTCTCTCTTTATCCAAATTAGCACAGAAAATCTATTTACAAAGAGTTTCTATTCTCCTTTTGTCCTGGCTCCAAATATGAAAGAATTATCCAATAACAGGCCATAAGTGGAAATAGTGTATTCAAATCAATTAATTCATAAAAAAGAAATCATAAAAAAGCATAAACATTTTTTCTCAGAAAGTCCGTGTTTGGCTTGAATGTGTGATAAACGATGGCATAAAAGTATTCTATGTTTAATCGAGTGTTCAATTCTGTTAAAACTCTTATTACACAGGAATAAACACGTTCTTCCTCTGATCTTTCGGAATTTGAATCTAATACTTACTTGTATATTTATTGAACTGCATGGGCCTTCACCCATTATGAACGTAGGAGCTCATTCACAAAGAAGACAAGAAGAAAAGTTATAAAATAACGGTGTAATTAAAGCTGTATATGGAACTCATTGTGGAAGTATCGGAAGTGACAAGGTTGTTTCTTTTCTCTGCTGTAGCTTGTGAATTGAACTTTTGATCGAATCTATGAAGCGGAGCTTGGGGCAAGTTCTTAGTAATTAACATCCGCAGTAATAAAAACAAAGTATAAAATCAAAGAAATGACCAGTCAAATACAATGACCTCTTTATTACACCGGAAATGAACTATGTGAGAATCAAACCTTTCTTCTCTATCTAGCATGTGTTATAGTCCAAGTATGGATAACGGTTGTAAACATATCAGGTAATTATTCTTGTTGAGCCTCCCGTCATCTCAGAATTATTGACAACAGTATATGTAGTTCAATTATTCGTCATTACAGGGGGAGAACATCACCTCAATAAATACCTGATATCTGCCCTGTACTCAATCGTTATGAACATCCTCAACACCTTTCAGCCAATCAATATGATATATTATTCGAGGTGTAGACTTCCTATTGATGATTAAGCTATTAAAGCCTATATATAGGCCAAATGGGAAGGCCATATCTGTATAATATAAAACGGTTGTGTTGCAAGAGCAATAAGGTGACTATATTCCTCGAGGTGGTAAATAACTCCTCCATTTATATTATACCAGTAATTCATGAACACAAACGCTAAGATATTCTTTACAAGAATGTTCAAAAGTATATCTCTGACTTTAGCCAGATGGTTGGGTTTTTTTAAAAGATGCTACACAAATCATAGAACTAAACGACTAAATAACTGATCATTGACAGAAAATCATTTACAAGCTGTAAACGAAAGACACTGTCTGCGTAACATTGCCGTCATCTCGGTTAACAATCCCCATGTAATGGTCTTCTTTCATCTTTACTGCCTAAAAACTTATGTAGAAACAATCTCTTATCAAAATATCATGAGAGGATTCAACAAATGTTTAGTCATGTAGTCACCATAACTGTCGATATGTCTTAGACAGATATCCTAAAGATTCAGTTGTGTTGGAATATCGGTAACCACTTACAGGTAGATACTATAGTGTATTTCCTTTGGAGGGGATAACATTTACATGCTATTTATTGATAAAGGCTTGTCAATATTACTTACACTGAGTCAGGAATTTGTTTCGCTGACAGTAATGCCTGATTTCACTTTCAATAAATCATTTTTACGATGACTTGATTGCATTATTCGCACTGATGAGTTTCACAAAATAGATTAACCTCATAACTCCATATAAAGATACACCATATCCACAGATTTTCAATTTTGAACAATTGTCAGGAATTGTTTATCTCTTAATTGATGCTGTTGCTCTTATCAGTTTCTAGTTTCCCTGCCATGGAGCGAAAAGTGACTGGTCTACAGACAGCCCTGTCTAGAACACAGCTGTTACGCCTATAACATATATGTGAATATAAATTATTCAATGTTAGCTTTTAATTATTGACAAAAGACTGATATAAGTGATATTATTGATCATGATATTAACGTCTTCCTGGAATCAGGCGGAGAGTTGGGTGAATGTACGGTCACCCAGACTGACCATATTATAACAAATTCCAGCAACACCACTTGACTAGAAAATTTCAATATTATTATAAATGTTTGTTTTTAAATATAGAAAAAAAAACAATATAAAGCAGTTCCTTTGTCTCCAATTCGACTCATGCAACTAATATTCACAGACCAACATAAACAGAAACAGACAATGATATTTTTCTTGGTGTTTACCCTGATAGCTATATATCACAGTATGTAATAATCAATGACTATAATGCTTTGGATAGATCTAACTAAGAGTAGTCGCTGTGGCAAGATAAACTGTGTAATTGTGACAAATGTCCCCATTATCCAATTTCTTCCATCCCCAGATATAAATTGACTAGTTCTTATCGGATTTATTTGGGAAGAGACCTTATTGTGAACACACATCTTCGTCAACAATAAACTATATAATAATATTCACAGTGTTACGCAAATTGGCATGACATGTATTATTGTTCTTATTTGTGTTCTTATCGCAATTAATGTGAATAACCTAAAAACTGCGTAGATTGATTTTGTGTAATTTGCAGTGTATGATTTTTAATTCAATCAAATGTTAAAAAAAAAACAGGACAAGTTTATAGAAATAGGAGACTGAACAAGTATACAGTATAAATTATCAAATTTAACTTGAAAATGATTAACAAAAAATACAAGTTAAGTAGGTTCTCCATTCAGAAAGAAACTATCATGTCAAGAAAGTAACCAAGCTGCAACTTATATGCACACATATAAATGTCCAAAGGGCTTCTACCATTGACCACTACAGCCAAGAGCACATGGGAGTAACGTGTCTTATACCAACAGTATACGATTGAAAAGGACAAAGCCCACGCAAGTGGTATAAGATCTAGTTTGCTTCAGAATGGAATTTATAGGGATTATTTAGAGGATATTGCAGAGTAAAGTTTCAATATTATATGTACATTGCATGACTGAATGGGCTGAAAGAGATCGTCCAGTGGTGAAGCCATTCGGTGTCAATAAACCAATTTACTGACTAAGCCCAGGATAAATCCGTCTGAAATGTTCAATCCTCATTAATGTATTGTTGACTATTTTGGTCACCATAGTTTGGAAATTGAAGGATAAATGGAATAGGAGATGGAGTATTATTACAATATCCATTGTGTGTAAGGTGAAATCACAAGCCATCCCCTGCATCCAATGTTTGAGACGTGAATGTCTCAGGATTTATTGGGCCTTTGCTTAACCTATATTCCATTTTCCAAGTGCAAAATGACGAATATCACTGGAATTTGATTTAAGCTTGTATCCAGTAAATATAAAACGACGACTGATTCAGTTTTAAATATTTGTTTCCCCAAGCTATTAATAAACCGTTCTAATTATCTGCCACTTTCAACCCAAGAAACACCTCACCAAGGATACTGGTGAGAAAGATGAAGATTAAATGTGGTAGATTTGTTCGGAAAGTCAATAACCAGATACCAATTTACTCATATTGAACAGGATTAGTCTCACACTGTTAAGATCACATACTTAAGGATTATGTTGACACACTACCTTCTTTTATAGTATTTTACCAATCTGACTAACGTAAAATCCATTCTGTATCCGAGTTTGTAGCTCCAATTCGATTGTTTCGTTATTTGGCTAGACAGAATTATACATGACAGAGCTATAATCATACTGAATTCAATAAATCCATTGGACAATCATTTGGCCAGCGAACAAGATGTATTTTAATTATATGCCCTTGTCTTTGAGGGAGCAAAAGCTGTCCGAACTCCGTTTTAAATTGAATGATTTCTAGTGAACTGCTTGGCCATGTGTAACATGCACCAAGTAGACATTTTCATATCCAGACATTTATTTGCTCCCATTTTTATGGCAGACTAGCCTACCTCCACATATACGGTTTTTAAGCCATTAGCATACCTCCATATATCTGGGGGTTTTTAACCATTAGCATACTGAAGTAGCATAGAAATTAGACAGAACATGACAGAATGAACAATTAGTTAAGATGTAATTTTACATTTTTTATATTCATTTCCACTTTAGAAGGTGGTCTTTGTTTTGGCTTGACCAAGTGTGCCATGCACCAAGTTGACATTTTGATATTCAGACATTAATTTGCTCCCTTTTTCACGCTAGACTAGCCTACCTCCACATATATGGGTTTTTTTTACCATTAGCATACCTCCATATATCTGTTTTCAAACTATTAGCATACTGAAGTAGCATAGGAATTAGGGTCGTCTATAGGAAACGTTAAATCATTTATGTTTAGAGTATGTATTTGAAGGTTACTGCTAACATGTCACCGAATGGTCGATCTGACACAGAGTGGGCAAAAAGCAATATTGAATAATACAATAACACGGCATTATCGCAGACAACACACCAACTGTTCACTGCACGTGTTGTTGATGGCTTAAATCGTCTTCAGTCACAGATACACAGTTGGTTCAGATCAATCATAAATGTTTATTTGGTATTATGAATACAGTATGGTATGGTGGAAATATCAGCACTACATGTTCTGTTGTCTCTGGGGAACTCTGTCGCGTTTATCAGATGGTTTGTATTAACAACACTCATCACAAAAAAATCTGTCGTTGACCAGACCTTGACAGAATGTACAATTAGTTAACATTTTGTATATATCTTTATATATATTTTCACTTAACAAAGAGGTCTTTGTTTTCTGGTATCAATGTCTATTAAATCTCCAGAAACAGACGGCCAATTTACAATGTGGTATTGTGGTATTTCATTGTGAACATTTGTAAGGCCTATGTTGCTACGGATTTGTCTTTGATTAGAACACAAGTAAATCAAATCAAGGCTTGTTAAGGAGAATGCCTATGTGTGATTCCGAGCACGTGCACCTGTTCACTGATATTGTTGTGCCTAGTTTTGTTCATTAACGTACGTTTACCATTGACCGAAGACGCGCGTAAGTTAAGCCGTCAGTTAAGAGTAAATATAATATAAATTGATAATTGACCCAAGTGTATAGTTAATCAGGGTGTATACACCGTGGTCTATTTGTCTTTAGATAAATTAGAAGTCTAGACCCATGGATTGTCAACCATGTCTTGGCTTGAAACGTGTGGTTTGACCGTGCTTATTGGGAGGTCAGAATGATAAGCCTGGTTTTAATCAGCGTTATTGTGGAAACCTAAGAGGACTATGGCATCCATATGTTCCACACATAAGCAAACAAGTTACATGAATACAGTCGGGATTATGTAAACACATAAGTCATCATTTCCCTTACGAATGTAGATCAATTAGAAACCAAACCAAAATACAAAATCGGAAGTCTTCTCCGACGGTACATTTCAAAACCTTTTAAAAACTATCGCTCGTTCACCAGCTTTATACATTAACGTACTTTAACGTGAAGTATTTCTTCGAGCCAATAATAGATATTTGGATACTTCTAACTCAGGGTGTGTTAGCGAAGTCAAAATACTGCTTTTTATTTTGGATGTGAGTTCGATAGAGCGGGACAACTGGAGTGGATACTCAATTGTACACGTCCTGTATATAGTTAACAAAAAATCAGGAGACGCGTGTAAATGATTATCTCGGATGGATGATTATTTATGATGAATCTCCGAAGTTGCAACCGGATACCTGTTGTAGAATCCCCCTTCCGAAATAAACTGCAGCAGTTCACCGGAAAGTCTTATCTGGAAGAAAGCGATAACATTCATATATGTTGACCAGGTAATTTTCGAGTGCTCTTACGAAATCAAAATCGATTTATGCTTAGTTACGTATTCTTCGTTGCATCGGATTTTTTTATCAAGCATTCTTATTACTACTTCTTTCTCTCCCCAATTTCTTGATCAAAAATGTTTTTCCAATTTAAACCTTTCTCTCTTAATCCGATTTACCACAGGCAAACTATTTACGAAGAGTTCCATTATACATGTCATTCTCCTTTTGTCTTGGCTTCCAATATGAAAGAATTTCCAAAAAAACAGGTCCTAAGGGGAAATAGTGTGCTCAAATCAATTAATTTATGAAAACATATCATCAAAACATGTTTGTTTTGTCAGAGTAAACATTATTCTCTGATTAATCTGGTGTTCAATTCTGTTCAGAACCTTATTACACTGGAATAAACAAGGTCTTCTTCTAATCTTTTGATTCTAATACTTACTTTTATATTTATTGAACTGCATAAGCCTTAAACAATTAGGAATTAAACAGCTCATTCACAAAGAATACAATAACAAAAGTTATAGAATAATTGTGTGATTAAAGCTATGAATGGAACTCATTGTGGAATTATCGAAGTGACGAGATTATGTCTTTTCTCTGTGGTAACTGGTGATTTGAACTTTCGATGGAATCTATGAAGCGGAGCTTGGAACAAGTTGATAATAGTGGATCATAGTCGAAATAATAAAAACAGAGTATATATCTAGCATTATTTGATATGACTACAGAAATGACCAGTCAAATACAATTGCCCCCTTATTACACCGGAAATGGAACACCATGAGAATCAAACCTCTCTTCTCCATCCAGAATCTGCTATGCTCCAATAATGGATAACGGTCGTAAACATATCAGATAATTATTCTTGTACGGGCTTCCCGTCATGTCAGACTTATTGACAACAGTATATGTAGTTGAATTGCCCGTTATTACCGGGAGAGAGCAACACGTCAATAAATACCTGATATCTGCCCTGTACTCCATCGTTATGAACATCCTCAACTCCTTTTAGCCAATCAATATGATATATTACTAGAGGTGTAAACTTTATATTGATTCTTAAGCTATTAACCTCTGTACAGGCCAAATGGGAAGGCCATGTTGGTATACTTTAAAACCGTTGTTCGAAGTGATTAAAAGCCGAACTAATAATAACAGAGTCTAAAATCAAACATTATTTGATATGACTGTACGGAAACAATTGCCCCCTTATTACCCCGGAAATGGAACTCCATGAGAATCAAAACTTTTTTCTCTATCCAGCATGTGTTTGCTCCAATAATGGATTACGTCTTGTAAACATATCAGATAATTATTCTCAAATGGGCCTCCAGTCATCTCAGAATTATTGACAATAGTGTGTGTAGTTCAATTGCCCATTATTAACAGGAGAGAACAAAACGTCAAAAAATACCTGATATCTACCCTGTTCTCAATCATTATGAACATCCTCAACACCTTTCAGCCAATCAATATGATGTATTACTTCAAGGTGTAGACTTATATTGATGAATTAGCTATTAACATCTGTATAGGTCAAATGAGAAGGCCATATCTGTAAAATATAGAACGGTTGTGTTACAGGATCAGTAAGGTGTCTACATTCCTCGAAAGGTTAAATAACTCCGCTGTCCCAGATTTATATCATACCAGTTATTCGTAAACAGAAACGCTAAGAAAATTTGTACAAGGACGTTTGAAAGTATGCGTTCAACTTTTGCAAGATAGTTGTTTTATTTCAGAGAAGCCACATAAATGAGAGAAATTTACTACTATATGATAGATCATTGGCAGTAGATAAGCAATTAGTCCCGCAATAAAGCGTGTACTTTCTCAAGATGTTTTTCGTACATGTTGATGTTATATCATCTGTTAATAGCGGAGATGTTTACATTTGTTGATGGTTTTGGGATTCAAAGAACCATCAAAACTCATGTTGTAAATCTATGACACTGTCTGAGTTACAGTGCGGTCACCTCGGTTAACTATCCCTATGTAATGGTCTTGCTTAATTTTTACTGCTTGAATGTCTGTCTGGGTTCTTGTTTTAACTGACGAAGTAAAACCCAGACCCCGAGGTCGAGAGGTTTTTGTGGCTCTCTTAGCTGTACAACCTTAAAAGCGTTTACTTGTCATCTAAAAGCATCTGCAGAAACAATCTCTTATCAAAATGTCACAAGTGAATTCAACAAATGTTTAGTCATGTGGTCGCTTTAATTGTCGATATGTCTTAGAGAGCAATACCGAGATGTAAATATTAGTGGGATCTTGGTTACTATGTGCAAATGGGTGAATATACAACATTCAAGTTGGTGGTTTTATAAAGCATTGTCGGTATTATTGCCACCCAGTCACGAACCTGTCGGTGTTGACAGTAATATCTTATGTGACCTTCAATAAACAAATTGCTTGTCTTCACAATCTTCAGGAATTGTGAATCTCTTACTGTATGTGTTAAATGGAGATTCTATCATCAAATGAGAATTGCTTGTCTACAGGAAAGCTTCGCCATAAACACATCTGCTAGGCTTGATAAGTTGTCTATAACTATAAAAATTTATCGATTCATTATCGGTGTGAATTTTTTATTTTATAAAATGTCAAAAGACTGTTATAAGTAATATTATTGATGATGATATTAACCTCTTCCTGGAATCAGACATCACCACGGAAAAGATGGAGAGATGGGTGAATGTACGGTCACTCAGACTGACCATATTTCAAGGCTTTACTAGAAACGTACCGTATATATATAGCTTTGTCAGTATTATTCGTACCCAGTCACGAATCTTCTAAGTTGACAGTTATGTCAGTTGACAGAAACTGTTGCCTTTATAACTTTTTAGTTTTCCTATCATCAAAAGACAATTGCTTGTCTACAACAAAGCTCTGTTAAGAAGAAAACGGCTAGACTTGGTAAGTTGTCTATGCCTATACAAATCTAATGTATTCATTATTGATTTTCATTTTTAAGTAACTGTCAAAAGACTGATTGAAGTGATAATTATTATTGATGATGATATTAACCTCTTCCTGTAATCAGACGTCAACACGAACAGGCGGAGGCAGGGGTGAATGTACGGCTAAAATTTAGTTGTATGAATACTAAAAATGATTATAAAGCAGTAACACTGTTCCCCCATTCGTTAAAACAACTATTTTTCACAAATCAACAAAAACACGAAATCCTTTCCAGACAATGATTTTGTTACTTTTTTTTTATTTGATTAATGTTGAAAGTCGTACTCACGGATATGACGAATGAACATAGCAGATATTTGGCGGAAGACTGGGATGAACCATCCTACAAAGGTCAGCAAGACATTGCGTTAACTTCTGAGCAACGGGGCATCTACAGTAAGTAAGTAAGTACGTTTATTTACTGATAGCCTGTTATAAAGCTGGAGAGAAACATACAATAACATCTGTAGGATCTTAAAACCTTGGACGTGGAGTTATATTTATTGACTTTAAGCCCTTGCTGACAAACTTTGGAAAATTACTCATGATTTTAAATTTTTGTTCTGATATACACTATGTACCCTAAATAAGCTGAAGGATTCTGTGAAATACGGTGGGATATATGGTTGTCTTAAAGTGGCAAAAAAAGTACACTGTGCTATAAAATGATATTCATCGCCAATCACATTAGTATTGCATTTGGAGCAAAATCGTAGGTTGCGCGGTACCCTACGGTATCTTCCAACTTCAATATCTAGCATGTGATTATCAGTTCTGAACCTGCACAGAGAAATTGCTTGGGGAGGAGAGAGCTTTGTTAAATAGGGTTCCATACAAAACAAATATTTTACCATGCTGTAAATTTAAAACTTATTTGAATGTTCCATTTCGCTACACCATTCTTGTAAGTATTGATCTTGTAGGACATGTTTGGGATTTCATGGGTAGGCCGTATGCTAGCCAGACCATAATATTCCAGTGTGTTTTTAATATGTGACAGCCAGTTAGAGTTGAAAGTACCAGTGAAATGCAGACTACGTAAAATTCTATATGAAATGCATGAGTATTTTGTATAATCACACGCCAAGCTGACCCAGAAATTAATCATACGCTTTGTTATTGTTAATCTTAGCGGTTTTCTCCCAAGCTCCCCATATGCGATACAATTCGGGTATTCTTTCCCAGCTTCAGAAAAAGTTTACAAAAACGTAAGTGTAATTTCTCTAACAAAGAAACATTGTCAAAGCCCCATATTTCGAATCCATAGAGAAGAACAGGGACTACTAATTTATCAAACAGATCAAATTGTACATCAAATGGTAAGTTGTTGTCTCGCCATTTTATAACCAAGGCGAACATAGCCTTATTTGCCTGATCATACAAAGATTTTCTACATTTGAAGAAGTTGCCACTGTAGTTGAATTTAACACCAAGATACACAAAATAATCGACTATTTCAATGTCGCTATTGTTAAATAGGAAGGATTGATTACAAGCTACTTTACGTTTTGAGCAAATTACAAGAGCTATTGACTTCTAGTTTCCAAAGATGACAGGATGTATTGAGGCTATTTAAAGCTGATTGGAGGCTCTGTGGCGTGGACGAGAGCAATACCGTGTAATCGGCATACAGTATGATCAATAGATTTAACATGCTAGTGAACAGTTCGCTTGTGTTCTCCGTAAGGTAACAGATTAATATAAGAACAGCTATTTATCCATCTTCTGCTTCCAATGATCATGTTGGAGACGGGAGTTTCTCAGGATTCATTGGGCCTTTGCTGAACCTATATTCAATTCTTCAAGTGCAAACATGACGAACAGCACTGGAATTTGATTTTAAATCGTATCAACTAAATATAAAACCAGGACCGTTTAAGAGTTAAATATTTGTTTCCCATCAGCTATTAATAAACCGTTCCAATTATCAGCCACTTCCAACCCTAAAACAAACTTCGCCAAGGATAATGTTGAGAACGATGAATATTAACTGTGGCAGAATTGATAGGAATGTCAGTAACCAGCTCAGAATTCACTCATATTGAACAGGATTCGTCTCCCACTGTTCGAGATCAGATACTTTGGAATTTTGAAGACATAATACAGTATTTTGTATTGTTCTAGCAATCTGAATAAAACAAATAATTTAAGCAGATCATATATTTTGTCCTTTGGTGATATGGTGCGTCGACAAACTAAAATACTTGACATGAACTTAACAAAGTTACAATTAGAATCGAAGTCAAGGAGGAAAGTACACAGGAGTTTCCAAAAAAGCTGTCCTGAGTGTGTGGAAAGCGTTTATTATCCCGTTAGAGGCTAATAGGTACTTCAAAAGTATGGTGAATTTGTTTTATGCCATATAGATGGTACCGCTATGAACTTAACTATATATTCAGTAAACAATCTTTTAAAAAATGGCACACATGTAGTATTTTGCTTATAAAACTGACAACGAATTATAAAGAAGGATTATAGTGATTATATATTAGTTAATGTAATTGAGACACAGACGATGTGGTATGGAAAGTCCGACATACTTTTGAAGTATATCAATTGATTTTTTTGTTTGGTGTGCTTTTTTTCTACGTGTCAGCG
>JAUELC010039899.1:0-12731 GCA_031471745.1 Cryptochiton stelleri
CCTCCATGATCCAGCGTCGGATCTTAATATACCAATAAATGCTCTGGATCGAAATGTTTCATTCTATGGAAATGTCCCACTGTCCCATAAGTTGTCCCAAGGACCTCAGTTTCATAAATCATCATGAGGATCCCACTTCTGACACCAAATTGGAGGGGAATGATTTTAACGATCCTCAGAGATGGAGACCAACATTGTTTTTACCATATGGATTACTGTTTATTATGTCTGACGTGAACCAAAATAAATAAACCAAGGAAGACTACTCTCATCATTCAATCACGCCACTACATCAGTTCAATGTGGTTTACCTTTCATATACAATTGGAAATATCGTCAAGGGTTACCAGCTAGAAAGCATGATCCAGCGAAGCCGGCATCAAATGAAAATCAAATTTTTCCTCAATTTACAAGAGTTGTACAAAATGATCTCTGCCACAGGCTTGTACATTTCATATGAACAGATTATACTTCGGGGTTACCCCTAACAACTCGATATTCAGATCCATTCTTGTGCCAGTGCGAGTAATCTTTAAAATATATATTGTCATCATAGGAACATATTCATTGTCTGATCGTCATTCCCCTCAGTGGTTTTTTTTTGTTTTGTTTTTTTTTTGTTTTGTTTTTTTTTTTGGGGGGGGGGATATATTGTCCGTGCTCTGGAGCCCTCTGGCCTAAGGTAACACTTTAAGCATTGGCATCTAGGACTATAAATAAGCTATTTCACCATGTTTGCTGTAATTGTCTTGTATCTTGTTACTGTTTGTTGACAGTGACGTCGAGGGTGGTCTCCTTCACCCATTGGGCATGTACGCCGTCATATTAGTGAAATAACGTTCATAAGTACGGCGTAAAACCCCAATCAAGCAAACAAAATATTTTGTCGTTTGATTTGGTTGTGTATGTTGTTGGGGGAGCTCATTAACAATTGATCACTTTTCAGGTCTTCAGCATGGAGTTATATCGGCTACTGAACCATATGGACTATCATTAAGCGAAACTCTTATGCCACAATATCTTAATCAACTGGGATACACATCTCATATGGTGGGCAAGGTATGTATATGTATTGTAAACTATACTTGAGAGTACATGTATTTCACTGGCACTGTTATGATGTTGATCTCATTATAATATATATCCAATTGCATTTGCATTGCCTTATAATCTGAAAATCTAGATTACTCAGAGGGCTATCAATTAAGCGACTAGCGCGAGTGATTGGTGGAAGCTTCCTCATGTACCCTTGGTGCTCTCTGAGCTGCTAAGAGACAACATGAAGCCGAACCGTTGTGGTGTTTTGCACTGTAAAGTTGCACACTTTGTCCAATTGTACCATCTTTACGCCCCTTGCTTGTCTTGTATCCTGTCATTGTGTGTTGCATGTGTAGTCGATGGTGGTTTTCTTCACCCATTGAGCTGGCAGGCGGTCATATGAGTGAAATAACGTTAAGCTTGGATTTGAACCTCAAACAAACAATCAAGCGCCTAGCACTGTGCATTGTGATCGCAAGTGATTCATGAGAACTGCATCCCCTTTGTTTTTATAAAACCTAGTCATACACCAGAGCGGATATCTCCACCGAAGTGGATTTTCTCACCTCCACTGTGTCCACAGCCAATAAATAAATGCATGGGTACACTGCAATAGTTGTGGATTGATGTTGTGCACTGCTCTTGAACACGCAGCAATGACTATATTCCTTGAGGATACTCCAGCTGTAGTGTGTGTATAACAAGTGTTCCGTTTGGGGTCAGTGCCAATGAGTACACATGTAAATACAGGATATATTATATTAAAGGAGGGGTGTTTTCACAATTTCTCAACATTATTTAAGATGTTTAGGGAAACAGCCATTTTTAAACAGCCATACTTTTCAAATAAGCTACAAATCGAAATGGTTCTGGTTCAGCTGGTAAAGAAAGTTTGGTCGACAATCATACCAATTTTCACTGGTCCGTAAAACTGGATGTAGTTAACTACTTTGTTTCATTAGTGTTTAACGGCGTACCCAAGGGTATTTCACTTATATGACCACAGATTATCCACTTCTTACTACTTAATACGGTGGAAAACCGGAAGGAAACCTCCAAAAAAACACCTCATGCGACTCCCTCATATACCTGTGGTCGACTGGGGGGCTCGAACCCATACAGTACATTGCAGGAGGATCAGTGTCCGACACGCTAACCACTGAGCCACAGCACGGGGCCCACATAAAATTTGAAATGTACAATCTACATACACCACCCAAAATTATACATAAAAAATTATATAAATTATTTTTTGACAATATTTCAAATGAAATCTCAACTAACTGCAGAAGAGCTACAAAAATGCAATGAAATACCATGGATATGTTGCTTAAAAAAATGATTACCTCTTCTGGTAATGGTCGCCTTCGTAGACAGGTGGGGTTAAAATTATTCAGTCGTAAAATCTGTATACCTCTCTTGATACTCGTATGATGAAGTTCGTTGGATACTTTTAAATGTAATAAGTCCTCCTACAAAGGAAGAAAACATCATAAAATTATCTCCATTGCCCCTCAATTTAATGACGTTCAATTGGTTTATTTTATGAGTTTATTTGAGTAGTATTTGACATACCACTATATCATATTTCACTTATATGATGACTTTGCCCTGTAAGTATATTTCGTAAAAACACCCTGGATTTCAGAAGCCATTGTTAAAACAATGCTAGTTTCAAAACTTTATGGAAGTCTTTTTTTTTGGTTTTGTTACCTGTACCTATTTCCCTCCATAGACAATCCATCTACACATTCAAAAATACACACACGTTAGCATGGATCTTTTTTTTTTAAAATTTATTGAAAGGGATTAGGTGACCCTATTACATATGAAACATAAAATAATGCATTTGGGCGTTTACGGTGTAAATGTCATAAATGTAACGAAGCAAACTGGGATATTTTCAAAACTATAGAAGTGCTGAGAACTTACCACAGTACAATAATGTAACATTCGTCCATCCACCCTAGCGTCATAAAACTGATCTTTATACTGTGGCAGACCTATGTCATCTAACCATTCTGAAAGTAAACATGTTGTTAAATCTTAGTCCTATACATATGTGATATGTTCTTTGGCCATACAGAAAACAGTCAGCATTGTGCAATTTCATTGATAACAAAGATATTTGCAAAATCTGACCCCTGGATATACATACCAGAAACCTGAGTATACAGAACCTGGAATATATCAGAAACCTGAATATAAAGAACCTGGAATATATCAGAAACCTAAGTATACAGACTCCTGAATATATCAGAAACCTGAGTATACAGACTCCTGAATATATCTGAAACCTGAGTATACAGACTCATATGACGGCGTGCCAGCCCAAGGGGTGAAGGAAGTAGATAAAAGAGTATTAGACTATTAGAACAGGCCAAGAAGGAGCTCCCTATTGATAAACAAAATGGTCAATGTTAACAATGGATTATTTTTTGGCTTGATGTTTTTAAATTCCATTTTGAATTTCAAACCCAGATAACTCAGATTTATATTTGATGCAGTATGAGTATTGCATTGTCATAATGCTATTTATTAACAGGGAGTGGCTGGTAACTTACTGGTGACCCAGTCATGGTCAATTTCCCCAAATTTATCACTGGCCCCCGACCCTACAGCCTGGAGGGAGAGCTGTAGCTTCTTCCTGTGTAACGGATTCTTCAAACCCAATTCCTACAAACATAAAATACATACAAATAATCATTACAAGTCAGACAATCCACACAAAACTCAGAGTTTATGTTTTACGAGAGCGATAACTTCTACACAAAACCCAGAGCTTCTGTTTTAGAGTGATCACTTCTACACAAACCCAGAGCTTCTGTTTTACGAGAGTAATAACTTCTACAGAAAACCCAGAGCTTCTGTTTTATCAGAGTGATAACTTCTACACAAAACACAGAGCTTCCGTTTTATCAGACCCCTCACTTCACAAAACCCAGAGCTTCTGTTTTATAAGAGTGATCACTTCTACACAAAACCCAGAGATTCTGTTTTAAAGTGATCACTTCTACACAAAACCCAGAGCTTGTGTTTTAGAGTGATCACTTCTACACAACACTCAGAGCTTCTGTTTTATAAGAGTCATAACTTCTACATAAAACCCAGAGCTTCTATTTTATGAGAGTGATCACTCTGTTGGCCGCAAATCCCACTTGCAAAGAGGATCTATCAGGCCTGTTTTAGCTGAAAGGGAAGTATCAGTTTTAGCAGTGTACTGAATGGAATTCACTTACTTAGGTTAGAAAACCAGAATAACTCAGGTGAGTGATTTTCAGCTAACATTTTAAATTTTCATGTTAAGCGCTGCAAACTGAGTCTGCTTACCATTAGTTTGAGGTCTGTATGAAATGCTCTAATTTATACAATTCTCCTAATTGATGTACAAATTCATGACACACAATGGTGAGAGCTAAACAAAATTAAAAGCAAGCATATTTTTGTCTTCAGTCATAATGAATCTCACCTTTTCTAAGTCGTGTGGCGAGGCCCGGAGTAGCTGTTCCCCATTTTTCACCCACCGTCTGCAGTCTGCCACGTACATATTGAGACCAATTTCATGCATCCAAGACATCACCCGATCAGTATCCCAACGAGAAAACGGAATATTCAAATCTCTGAAATATAGTGGACAAAAACATGTAGCATAATAAATTTTATCAAAATCTACAAAACATGTCACTTTCATGAACTTATTTTTATTAATTTGTTAAAGTGTCTCAAACTCCCCATTAGACTTTAAAAAAAGTGTTCTTTATGGGTTTGAGGCCACTGGAATCAAATATTGCACCATTTGTCCTAAATACAACAATACCTTTTCTTGCCCTCTGGCTAATTGCAACATGTTGCGAGCACAGTCATGCTGTCGTTACTTAGCACGGGAGGCACATGTTTTTCCAACAGAGCAAAACACTTCACACTTCATGGTTAAGTTAGTGTGGCTATTTACTGTTGGAGTACACTATCGTCGTATAAGTTAAATACCCTTAAGCATGAAATTAAACACAAATCAATCAATCTTGGAAATATTTTTGACAAATTTTCTGTAAGCATGTGACAAAAATCTACAAGTTTTATTAAGATTAGAGTATTTTTAATACATGTAGATGCATTGAACATTGATGAATACACATTTGACAACATTGTTCAAGAGAAATTAATATCAATATAATATAATTAATTGGAGTCCGAACAGTGAAACCAGTCTGAACCGACACTTGAGTATACAGACAATATTACTTGGCCAACTTTCTATCCTTTCTTTGTTTAAGCAATAAAACTTTTGTAAACTAAACTGACTTGTTTTAACCAAAGATTTCTCCTAGTTCCATGGTGTCAGTTTAGACAGGGTTCAGTGTACTACTGATAACTTTATCTAACGAGGATTATGCAGTTAAATTGTAAATATTTTCCCCAGTTGCTCAAAACTTACTCCTGTCCTTTGATATCTCTTGACCACCCCAGTCTCGCTCCAGCCGTGGCTCTAACACCTCCTCTCTTAAACTCATCAGGTCTATCACCCAGGTTCTGAGAACTGCTTCTCTTTAATCTGAAATTAAATATAGAATTAATAGATTCCTGATAAAATGAGTAACATGAAATACTTATATATCTATACCACCTATGCATTTGAGGATAAAAGACAAGGGGTTTGGTAATTTATTCGAATCCCAGACTGAAGGCCAATTGTGTTCCGCATCAGTATAATTCAGTTTAATAAATTATAACCTAATTTTTTAAAAAAAATTAACCATAACAAACGTGCAACAAAACACTCCAGTTAATACATACTTTCCAAAGAACTTTCTGAATCCTTTCTTTTTCTTGCTTTCTGAAGGGACTGTTCCTCCATTTGCTATTCCTACATACCGATGGTGTATCTCATCACTCTCTTCTGAGCTCACTGAAATAACAGGGGAACTAAATCTTATGGTCAAATTTACAAACCGTAGGTAAGTCTGATAAATAGAATGTCAAGGGAGATAACCTATTTAAGTTGTACAAGTTATGAAATAAATTGGCAATTATTTTACAGTTATTTAAATAACCTAGTTATTTTCTCCTGCAACTCAAATGTAAGTAATGTATTTATAGTTTATGAACCTTTGTGATTGATTGATTAATTTGTGTATAATGCCGTACTCAAGGGTATTTCACTTATATGACGGCAATGTACTCCACAGTAAAAATAGCCTCACTAACACAACTATAAAATGGGAAGTGTTTTGCTCCATTGGCAAATGAATATTTCTCCAGTGCTAAGTAAAAGCAGTAGGACTATGCTGGAACCATTGAACCGTTGTCCTGATAATTAGATATTGAAAAAAATATATTTACATTTAAAACAAACAAAAACTACACAATTGGATAATCTGTATGTCAGCAGAACCTCTAACAGCCATTTTGTTACTTGCAAGGAGCTCAACCAAAAAAACAATAATTATGTATGGAATAAATGTTATGGAATTTCTTATTTGGGCTAAGGATACACTACTCATTCATCTGAGAAGTTGCAGGCACATGCAGATTAAATGGAATCAAAATTTTCTTTCTATCAAAAGATATTATTCTTGAACACATATGGGAAGAATTTTAGTATGTTTTTGTAATAAAAGTTCATGCCAAGTGGACAGATAAGCTTTCTGTCTATAGCTTATCAGAGGGAGTTTGTTGGTTCTAAGTAATGCAAATTCCTAATATTATATGGATGAAAAAAAGGTAAAATTGAGTATATCGAGTTTGGCATAATGTCTGGCATGTACCTATTAAAGCGATGGCAAAAATAAGGTCACAGGTGGGTTATACAGTGGCTTCTTGCATGTATTTGCAGCCTTGTTTGATTGGAGTCATGTCATACTTATTTCACTCACATTACGGCATGCAAGCCCAATGGGTGAAGGAAACCACCCTTGACGTCACTGGCAACAAACAATGACAAGATACAAGACATGAAGAGGATGCATAACATGGTTCAATAAGACATAGTGTGGAATTACAGTGTAAAAAACTATAACAAATCGGCTTTGTGTTGACCCTTACAAAAGAAAGACCCAACCACCCAAATGTTTAACTAAAACGCAAAAAGAATCCATCAGCGTAATTTTGTTCAACACTGCAGTTGTCAGACATTATGTCATAGGGGTTGATTGTTAATAGGAACAAACTTGTAAGAAAACAATGCCGGCAATATTCTTCAACACCTGAGTTATCCTTCCAGTTCCATTATGCTGTGTTTTATTTCCAATTTCCAGGGTTTCTGATATTTCACCCGATAAATTCGAAAATCATTATAAATCTTCTAACTGTTTGGCATATTTTTTTTATTTACCATATGGATTTACAGTTTAGCAGGGAAGATAACTCATGGTTAAAGACAGGAGAAGATAACTCATGTTTATGGATGATATATATATGGGTGCAATGGTCTACACTACAATTTTATAAATCAGGGCTCACTGTTAATCTTATTAATTGGGTGATTAATATTGTTGGCAATGATGTTTATCTGTTTCAGATTTAAAGTGGGAAGATTTCATTTGACAGGAAAGACATGCTCAGTTTTAGGCATGCCTCTGGTTCTAGGGTAACTGGTAACATTCCCAGAATACCATGCTAGTCGTCAGGTGATGGTTGCCATGCCGACAATGTAAACAGATATCACCTTCACCAAGGTTAGGCGCTGAGCAGCTTCGTTTCCCAGACTTTATTCGCAACAAAGTTTTACTCAGCGAGTGAAAATTGCGGTGTTTTTTCTCAAACTCGTCATTATCTTTATTTGACATACCGTAGCCAGCTTGTACATTGTGTCGCTTTGAATTCGGTGGAGTCTGAAAGGAGAATAAAAACTGGGTGTTAAGACAATATGACCCTGTATTATTAATAAAACATTTCATTTCAAATAAATTTATTTAAATATCTTACCTGAAAAAAAAAAAAAGATACGGTATTATCCTTTTTTATATTAACGTAAACTTATATTTTTTCAGATATGTTGGTTTAATTTGAAATCCTTCTCTATAATAGAGTGTCTGTGATTACCTTTGTGGACATCATCACTATCAATGTCTTTACAGAATATAAATAGTTCAGTTTGAGGGGGAAAAAAAAGTAGGTGAATCTCAATCAAATTATTTCCAAAAGACTTCTGTTAAATCGTTTTTCGTTATTTTTTAAAAACACTCAAAAGAAATACTACTTCCAAACATTTGCAGGCTGAGATCTGTACAGGAATCTAACAGAACATTTCAATCTAGAAGATAAGCAACACATCTTTAATTTCTGACCTTCTTTTGTGTGAAAAAATATTTCTACGAAAACATAACACTAGCTTCTTTTAAAACCTACTTTTATGTTAAAAATGTAGAACAGGTATTAGAGAGAGAAAGATATATGGAGTTACAAACTGAGAGATGCTAGACACATTCTGTTAGTACAGCATTACAAATAAAACTATCTGAGACCAATCCTTCCTCCTGATATTACAATATTTATTTCTTTGGCGCTTGTCGTGACTTTGGTAATTCACTTTAACTTTTATGGTGACCTTGCATGGCCAGTTCTGGTGGAAAGCTGTTTGTTTGATTGGTGTTTTACGCCGTACTTAAGGTTATTTCACTTATATGACGGTGTGCCAGCCCAATGGGTGAAGGAAACCCCCCACAACATCCCTGGCAACAATCATGGACAAGATACAAGACAATCACAAAACACAACAAACAGATCAGCTTCGTGTTGCCCCTTAGCTCTGGGAGCACAAGGGCAATAGGAAGCTCCCTCCAATGCCCGCGGTGGAAACCGGAGAGGGAACCTTGTAAAAGTACCGGTGCACTTCCTTCATGTACATAGGGTTGACAAAGAAACTTGACCATGTGTGGTACATTAAAGAGAGTTCAGGAGACTGATGTACTACATGTACTACGAGCCATGGCAAGGCATAACATAACAATTAATATCCCCCTTCAATGAAAGAACACAACCAAATTTACTACAGAATTACAACAATGCCATAATAATAGCAATAGGTATTAGTACTTCATAAATAGAGCTCTCAATGTGCTATCTTACTTTGCACAGGGCACACTGATGATAAATCCTTGGGCTAATAAAATAGTGATAGGTAAACTCCAACATAAATTTGTGGTGCTCAATTCAATTTCTATATCTTCTAAAATGGACATTGTTTATGCCTTTATAAATGTAAACCAATCAGGTGCTTTTACCAAATATAAGTAAGAAATTTGAAAGTTTGTTTCTTTTTTGGTTACAACGTTATTTCACATTTATGAGGGCATGCCAGCCCTATTTAGGTAAAGGAAACCATGCTCTATGCGTTGCCATTTAGCTCAGAAGCACCAAGGCAAAGAAAGATCATACCAACCATCTGCTACCCAATATTTGAAAGTACATGCTTTACTTATCATGGATAGGCAAAGATAGGATGCCTTATACCGAAAACAGATATTTGTTTTACTTTATAAGTTTTAATGTAACAAAAAAGTTTGAGTCCTGGTGGGGGCAAGCAATTTTTTCTATCCTCATTTTTAAATATATATTTTTTATAAATGAAGAGAGAAAAATTTGCTTGCCTCCACCGGGATTCGAACCCGGGATGTATAAATAATTTTCCAAACATTTCAAGGCTTCAAGTTTGTCGACATTTTAGCTATAAAAAAAATCATAAATTTCAGTTAAATAATATTTAATCCTTCAGTTTGTGGATTTGGGTTTGTAAGAAACTGACTTTTGTCAATCAGTGCTAGTATCATTAGAAATATATTGAAAGGCAGTTACAATCTTTGTGTAGCAAATATATCACTTGCATAACTTCTACAAGCTTGCAAAAAAATAATGCAGAAATTCATGCTCTTGAGGCTGAGCGATACCTGATTTACAATACTGCGCTTAGAATGGTAAAATAACAGCATATTTTAACAGCAATTTGCATTCAGTTAAACAGAGATTACGTTATTTGAAAGTCTTTCGCAAGAATAGCACTGATGTATGCAGAACAAGGAGCAGGAGGTCGCTCCTAAGATCTCTACTTGCAAAAAGCAGTGCAAATATATTTAAAGCAACTGTATTCATTCAGTGATACCCAAAAAATATTCCACATAACATTTAGTTCTGTACTTTTAGAATCCGCACCTGGCTGTTTTCTAACAAGCAATGCTATTGGTTGGCAGCAGCATAAAATATCAGAAAGGACCAAGGAGAGTGGCTTAAAGAGTTGATATGGTTTTGGCCAATCAGATAGTGACAGAAAATTTGTTAACACGGAGACATTCCATTGGCTTGTTAGGCAAGACTTCTACTACAATGTCTAACTCAAAACAGTGGACTCGAAATACTCACGAGAAATGGTAGAATAGGTTGCTATTATATGAAATAAAACCACAGAAAAGGTAACAAACAACTGTTAGTACAAAAACTGGAAAAAATACCTGCAATGCTTTTAGTTCATGCTAATTATTTTGTAATTATAAAATGTCAGCTAAACGTTTCAAACCGATGGAATAAGAAATGCTGTCATTGTCAAAATGATAGAGAAAATGATATAATTAAAACTCTACAAAACTCAATCCTCATGTATTTAATTACCTCGTCCTGACTCTGTAAAGAGTAGAAAGATTGTCAGATAAATTTTCTGACTGACTAACGCCTTGGTATTAATATAATATGTTAAATCCAGGGATTTTTTTTCTCGATAAGTATATTTTTGGTGGAAATAACTCCCCAATTGCATGAAATAATTGTGACATAAGATAAAGTATATAATTAACACGCAGTCTTACTATTTATGATTATCGATTACCGCATATTAATATCGAGATAAACGAAGTAACAGTGAAATCTCAGTGATAAAGCTGGAAAGAAAATATCGTAAAAAAAATTGAAATTAAATTTTGTGTAAATAGATTGATAAATGAAAGATTAAACAAGCTTGCATGTTTAATGTTCATGTCAAATAGATCTAAAAATACATACCTTAGGCGGTGGGGGATTAAGGTCCTCTAAACTGTTAGAACGCCCTATCACTCTCTTGGGGGTAGATCCCGCTATTGTTGATGGGGGACTTCCTCCATTATGATGAAGGTGCTTGTGTCCCATATCACCATAGTTTACTGTAGGTGATATAATATATTCATAGTTTAAACACTATACAGGGCATTCGGCCGATCTGACAAAGAAATTCCTGACATAAATGTTTGACTTAGTTTTTACTAAGCCATTTATGTGACTTAACTTAAATAACATCATTTTTAATTGAATAGTAAAACATTACTGGACCAAAGGAATAACATTGTTTCAACGTGTGATATTACAGGTATTGCTGAGGATTTGATGTGGAGAACAGAGATGTTTGTTTGCCAGGTGTTTTATGCCAAACTTAAGGTCATTGCACTAATGTGATGACCGTGTCTTCTGGTCTGAACAACTACCACCACCATCTTTATTTATAGGCATTCAAGCGATTGTCCTCCCAGATTTAAGATTTGATTGGTGTTTAACGTCGTACTCAAGGATATTTCACTTATATGACGACAGATTTTCCACTTCTTACTTTGCCTTACTTGATCAGTGTAAAACCGGAATTAAACCTCGTAAAAGAAAACCCGTCAGCTATAGCCAGAGTCACCTCATGTGGCTCCCTCATATACCTGTGGTCGACTAGGGGACTCGAACCCTTACGGTACAATGGAGGAGGATCAGAAGTCAGACACGCTGACCACTGAGGCACGGCGCGGGAGGTGATGTAAGAAAAATATGCCAAAAATTTGGGCAAAACAAAATTTCTATAAATATAATTACGAAACATTTTCAGACAGTTTATCTCTCTTGCCCATCCAAATGGAATAAGGCCTGTACGCTTATGTCTTTATCGGTGGAGAAATGTGAAAAAAGACCAGTATTTATATATTTATATAAAAAATTATTTTATTTTAAAAACTGATCCTAACTTTGCATATGATTGAAAAGTACTGCCATCATGTAGCCCAGAAACATACCCTGTAACGAGAACTGAAATTGGTCAAATAATTACCAGTACAGCAATTATACTCATTAACATGTATTAAAAACAAAACATTGTAAATCACCCAAACGAATAAGTGACTCAATGGTCAAAGATTGAAAGCCCGTGTAAATTGTTAATTTAGAACGGTGGAAGGGAGAGAATAAGTTGCCACTTCATGCGACAAGGTTTCTTAACTCTAAGTCAATATCTACAAATTGATAGTTCTCGCCTCAGGGTAAAGTGTCTGAGCTAGCCAGTGCCCAGACCTACCTGGGGTACTTGTGGCAGAAGGATTGGGCATACCGTGTTTGTGTGAGAACCGCTGTTCATCCGACATCACAGCATGACCATTCTGAAATTAAGGAGAAAGAATTGTCAAATCAATGAAAAAGGGGTGTTATTACCGTTTTTAACATGATGTTGTGTAACTTCTGTGTTATTACCAGTTAACATGATGTTGTGTAACTTCTGTGTTATTACCAGTTGTTAACATGAAGTTGTGTAACTTCTGTGTTATTACCAGTTGTTAACATGATGTTGTGTAACTTCTGTGTTATTACCAGTTGTTAACATGATGTTGTGTAACTTCTGTGTTATTACCAGTTGTTGACATGAAGTTGTGTAACTTCTGTGTTATTACCAGTTGTTAACATTATGTTGTGTAACTTCTGTCAGT
>JAUELC010040010.1:0-12729 GCA_031471745.1 Cryptochiton stelleri
ATCACCCAGCTTACTTCTTAATAATGCTAAATGAGATGTTAACGGCTATCACCCAGCTTACTTCTTATGACTATGAAATCATGTACACATTTCCTTTGCACTTCTGCAGGAACAAAAAAAAGATATTATTTATAATTCCAGCATGGTTGGTTTTTCTAACCACACTTTTTCTGAATTCTATCTCATTTGTGAAATCCTGTTCTTTTTTCATTGTTCTTAATCCATAATCAAACTTACACTCTTTATACATATCATTTGAAAGTTCTATATCTCAGTTTTATTTTTTAATTAAATTGACTTGTGTCAATTTTTGTAGTTATACATTGTTGACTAAATGTATTTAATATTTGCATCAAATTGTCACAACTGTTCAACGGGTTATGAAACGTGGAAACTTCAACCCGAAATAAGGGAAAATATCAGTTCAAAAGTGCTGTACAGTCTTAAATAAGTTCCTACTTATAAATATCAAGAGATATAAGCAATTGTCTACTTGGAACACTAAGATTCCAATTAAAATTAGGCAAAATGTTTCAAATGTCTTTTGTTTTGTGGTGGTGGTTGGAGGAAGCTTCCTACTTCCAAGTGCTCTGGTGCTCTCAGGGCTAACGGGCAACACGAAGCCCAGCTGTTGTGACGTCTAGTGCTGTGCAATGAAAATTGAATTATTGTACCATGCATTATGTCCTGTGTTTGTCTTGTATCTAGTAATTGTTGTCAGTGTTATAGAGGGTGGTTTCCTCCACACATTGGACCAACACGCCGTCATATGAGTGAAATAACCTTAGGTATATAGTGTTTCATGTTCTATTTTACGTACTCCATATGGAACCAAAGTGTTCAATTGTATTAACTTCCAGTTCATTGATGTTAAGATATGATCTATGATGTGTTACTTTGTAACAACAAAGGATTAGATGACTTGGTTTCACAGGTCGTACATTGCTATATATGTTACTCACTTTAACGTAATTTGTTGGAGTTTTAAAATGCACACTAATTTATGTATGGACTTCTTGAAGTCCTTTAACACATGGTATCAGTTAAAATAATCATTGTTAGTGATCTGTGTACCTAAGTGTCATGTTAACATTGTTGTGTCAGTTGTATTCAGTCATGAGTGGTGGATCTCTATGAGTATGATGTCACTCTTATAACTGAGTATGATTTCACTCTTACAATTGAGTATGATGGATAATTTCACTCTTATTACTAAGTATGACGGATAATTTCTCTCCTATCACTGGATATGCTGGAAAATTTCACTCTCATTAGTCATAACTGAGTATGATGGAGAATTTCACTCTTATAACTAAGTATGATGGATAATTTCACTCCTATCACTGAATATGCTGGAAAATTTCACTCTCATAAGTCATAACTGAGTATGATGGAGATTTCACTTGTATAATTGATTATCGATCTGATTTAACTAATATAAAATTCTTTCACTTTTGTCATGGGAATCATATATATTATACAATTAGTATAGGCCTAGAAGCCAAATCCAACATTTGATGTGTAATTTTAAAAAAAAAACCACCAGTCCATACTATATGAACAGACATTTTATGTTTTATTAAGCATATACCGGTAATAAATATACTGTAGTGGACCGACGATCACAAATACATTGCTTTGTACTATTTTTTTTAAAGAACAATAGACAGATGTTATTCTATGTTGTGTTGTAAAATTGTATACACCAGTTTATGAACTACCGTACCAATTGCATTAAAATATATCTACGCCAATATTCTCTGGTGTCTTGTGTCTTTAAGTATGATGTAAAAGAGGAATCAGACAATCAATTAGTTACACTTAGGCCTGCATTTTTCTCAATCCCAATCTGATAAAAAATCAGATCTAAAATAGCCCCCCTTATATTAGCTCAGTATACAAAGCCTCTCTCCTCTCGATAAGCTACGAGCCAATGCATAATACTAGCGTTGTACATTAAGCTACCCTTATATTTGACTGTCTCGTTCTAAAACGCAACAGTCAGATATAAGTGGAGCTATTTTAGATCTGATTTTAATCGGATTGGCACAATCCATAACTGGTTATTATAAATTGGGATAACAGATGATGATAGACCAATGTTGAGGGTATTTTGTATGCACCTGTGGCATCAAATATTTCCTAGGGCCTACTGGTAATTGTAAAAATGCCAAAATGACTCTTCCCGAGTAACTGCACAATATCTACCAAAACGGGAGGTAAATCGTATTTAAATTTGGTAAACTGATACCAGCATTTAGAAAGTTGGGATGCCCTCAGATTTGAGGAGCAGCATTTTCTATTACTGACTCGCCTATTGTGACATGCATGCTTATAGAAAGTCCATGTATTGATTTTAGGGTGTTCCGATTTGCTGAATTTATTAGGTTTCTTTGACTTAAATCTGACCAGTCCTTGTTGTTGTCCAGCTATTGGACAGCGTGAACTCGTTTCGGGCGACTGAACTTTTTGTGAGTAGGGCCTACTTGACTTAAATTATACTTGTTGTAGGAAATGAACATATTCAGTGCGTTTTGAATTCAATACGTGAAATAGGCTACAATATCCCGTGGACATGCATATGTTCAGATAAAGAAACCATGATTAATCAAGTGAACTATACAGCTATTTCATGACATTCAGTCAAGGTAAAACATGTAGGCCTATAGAACGACACCAGACTGAATATATTGCACATTTAGCTTTGGTTTGTTTGGTGTTTTACACCGTAATGAAGGTCTTTCACTTACATGAACCCCTGGCTAAGGGCAGCATGTTCCGAGGCATATTGCCATGCTATCGTTACTTAGCACTGGAGGAACATTATTTTTCCATCAGAGCAAAATATTTCACATTTTATTGTTCTGTTAGTTTGGCTTTTTACTGTTGGAGTACACCGCCCTCATAAGTGAAATACCATTGAGTATAGCGTTAAACACCAATCAATCGCTTATATGACGGCGGTGCCAGTAAAGCATTAGGAACTTTTCTATATCTTCTATTGACAAACCGCATAAACGAGATACTTCGACATGGGAGCGCCTGCGTTTATTTAGGAGATACTCTTTCAATGTAGGCCAATATCAAACGTTCTTCACTTTTAAAGCTACAGAAAGTTTATAAAATAAACGGTGGCCGATATTTGCCTTCATTTTATATAGGTCAATAAAGTTAAAAGTAAAAGATTTCGTGTGTTGTGTCTCGATAAATTAGAGTGCTAAGTAGGCTCTCTTTTCTGCGGAACATTTCTTTGTCACTGTTTGTTGATATCCCGAATCTCTCACGTGTATAACAACATAATTAACCCGTACACATGCGCACAGAGTGATCACCTGTCAAGGGAGCAGCCATTATTCCACTTACGACCAATCAGAGTACGTTAATTTCCTTTGACATTTCGTGACTTCAAAATTCTCCAGTCAAAATAAAGTAGGTTTGCGATAAACTCGGGTAATGCGTTTTACATGTACCAAATATAGGCTTTTGTGACAGTTAAATTTATAGATGGTGATTCCCCGAGATATCTGTTTGAAATTCTGAGGTTTGCATTAGCCTAAATGCGACACAATACATAATCGTAGGATAATGTCTTATCGTGCCACTAAGACCTATACTCGAGAAATTGAATATGTATTATGTTAATTGATTTTATTATTTATTTATTTAACGAGGATAATTAAGCCTCTGATATAGACCGCGACGGTTTGTCCAAAAACAAACTAACAATGAAAATAGGTTAATTATACAAATCGCAAATAACTGTTTATGCGAGTTACCGATGGCTATTCGTCTTTAGAAATAAAGTATTTAGTACCTGTATGTCAAACTAGGCATTATATGATAATTTTATCAAGTTAAAATCCAAATCTATGATATATTCTGTAAATATAAACTATCACAGCCCTTAAAACACTTTACAGTTCCACACAGCACTTTGTCCAATATTTACCAGTGGACTATTTTAAACAGTTCACACTTGTCATCCAAATTAAAATCATGACATCCAGATAATAAAACAAATGTTTAGAAAAGGAAGAATCTAACGTAAATGACAAATAAACACGTTGGCAATGAGTTAAATTACCAGTGACATGAGCATGTTTCTTCTAAATGATATGTAACTAGGATATTCTAAGAAATAGCGTTCCACATTTATTTCTACAGGATTACCCACATGACAGTATTTCATAATGTTAATTGTAAACAAGTTGTAAAGTGCCCTCACTAGACACTCCCGTGAATCTGTTAGTCGCAGTTACCAAAGCACAATTTAAAGTGTGTATGTCGTCGTGATATAAACAGATCTGACGTTATACGACATTCTATTAATAGTTATTGTAAGCGCACTAAATAATGAATATAGGTTAGACAGTACAATATTTCATCATGCAGGCGGAATGGCGCTATGAAAGCAATGATTTCGAGTCCATGAAAATAACTTCAGACAAACAATGTACTGGGAAGGGCCAAAGCGCATGTCTTCGCATTTTTAGGGCTATATGTTACAACACAAAGTTGCGATGTGATTGAGCGAACTGCGATAGACTCGAAAAAGCGAAGTTATATGAGATGACAGGAAGCAGCGAAATTATGATACGTATAAAGCCAATTGTGTGAAACGGTCCATTGATTTCACTGTGGCGATGGACCTTGTGTGTAATAACTAGTCATTTTGAACCCCAAAGCGAGGCCACTGACCCTTGACCTGATCAATCGACCTATGACGCCATTTCAACTCTTCAGGTGACATATTCTCCAGTTGTTGGCCTAATTGGTTCATTCGACCTCATGTTATTATAAATAGTTCTAGTGTATTTCCATATTTTATCTGCTGTTACCTGTTCTATGTTGATTTTTATTGGTGTTGTATGCGCCTGATGTCATATAGGATACGTTTATATCCATAGGATGCAGGTTTTACCTCTACCGCCAAATATGGCGCAAATGACATTACAAATGTCCATTCAAGACACAAAAATCGAAGAGGACGGAAGTTACCGGAGATAGGCGATTTAGAACAAGAATGACGTACGACGCACGAGGTTGCGATGCGATGTAGCGTATTTTCGCTTCATTGCCCTAAATGTCGGTAACTCGATCATTTCCGTGACACTTCTTGGCCACCAGACAAAAACGACTGCACTTCTAGTCTTTAAGCTGCCGGTAGACTTGCACGCATTAACTTGAAAGGGTGCAAAAATTAAATTGAAGGAAATGAAATTATTGAAGCATATATTCTGATATCATTAGTTCGATAACAATGTGCCAGAGGGTAGTCTTTTCACTACGTATACACTTTACAGTAATACCACAAAGGGAAAAGTTAATTAAAATTGTTAATCTAAATTATCAGCCGGAAGCCCGATGTTAAGTAGATACCTTGCACTATTGATCTATAGACCTATAAGAAATAAAATCCTCTTTAAAATGTAAACAAGTATGCCAGATATTAACTCAATTCGTATTAAACCCACGACTCATGTTTTATAATATTTGCATAACTATGAGTCACTTTCTAATTACAGTGTAAGCTTTCTAATTAATATTAACCAGACCTGATTATGGTATAAACATCTGTTTTACCGTAATCTCATTTAATATCCTGAAAATTTGATTTGCGATTTTGCTTAGGCCGAATTCAAATTGTGTTGGTTTTATGAAAGACATCCTTATTCATGATGAAATGTAATTAAAACTCCAACACAATATATGTGGCATAGCGCCTACTTATGTGAGTAGTATATATAGAGCAGCTCAGTTGGTACACCGCCTGTACTGAATAAGTAGTGTTTTAGGCCAATCGGGAGGGAGTTATCTCTCAGACTAACCACCACTAAGCTATATCTATAAATAGCCTTGAGTCAAGACCGTGGGTTATCTCCCTTTGCCCTTGGACTGTATGACCTCAACATCGATAGAGATATACTACACGTCCGCAGACCTTTGGACTTCGTAATGCGGTGTTGTTGAGTGTTGTAGGGGTGGCTGGTTGTCTTCCCATGATGCTTAGCGCGCATGATCTCGCGAGATGTGGTGAGAATTGGCGAGATGTGGGCCTGTACCTCCTGTACATCATAAGGAAGACTGCACCGCAGTATAACACTAACGTTATATCTGGAAATATAACACATAAAATACTGCATTATACCGTTATGTCTGTCAAGGGTGCTCAAGGGTATTTCACTTATATGACTCCCCATTCCAACAGTGAACAACTCAAGACAACCATAATGTGAAGTGTTATATATAAATGCTCTATTGTAACAATAACGTTCCTCCATAGACTTACCACATGAAAAAAGTTGAAAACCTACTGCCCTTTGGCAGAGAGTCATTTGTTCGATGTGGAGTTTCCAATACAATTTCATTGAAAAATGTGTCTGAGTAATTAACCCAGCGGTTAGTAAACCTACAAGGTGCATTTTGGTTGTAGAATGCTACATTTGTCACAAAAATGCATTTGACATCAGTAAATCTGTATTGCAACGTATTCTTATCATACTGTGTACAGGACTTTATATAGTAATCGCAATGCAGGATTTCATACGTGGGAGTTATAACAAGTCTGAGCGGCCTATGGAACAGGAACATTGCCGCCATATTGACATTTGAAATTATGACGTGACACTAAAATTTGAACTTTATAAAAGAAATGCGCACTGATTAAAGAGCACTATTCCGACATTAGTACCGTCTGATTACAATGGTATACCAACCACAACAAGAAACATTTTATGCAAATACAAAATGTTGACCTGATGACAACCTGCAGATTTAGGAAATTCATGAAAATTAAAGCTGCAGTACCACATTTTTGTCTAACAATACATTACTATTATTATATATTTCAGCGCAATGATTTAACAGGCTTTGCCCCAAACATTTAGGGCAGTAAGTTTTCGTATTAGCAAAAACATAAGCACTCTGTATTGGGAAACATATGATTTTGGAAGTAGAGCCCCCCCCCCCTCCCCTCACCTGGACATCATTCTCCCGTATGACATATTTCCCCTTAACTACCCCCCCCCCCCCTCACACACACAAATACATACCCCCCCTCGGGAGGGCTGGTGGGGGGTATTAGTCAACCTATGTATAAAAACTTTAGTTTTATACAGTCTCCAATCATATTAAAAACACAGCATAAAACACATTTGTTCATTTTCGATATACACATACAATTAACAAGGACTCTGAGTTAAAACCTGATTTAATTTTCACTCTTTATGATACCTCACATACTGAGAAGTGTACTGCTGATAGGATTAAGTGAGTCACACTCACCTCTTGTTTATATTATGTCATTGGTAAAAGCGTGCTGGTATACAATTTTCCAGCCATATGGGCCAATTAAAGATAACATTTGCCTGTGTAAAAATCTAGCAGGTTAGGTTGGTGTCCGGTAGAGATATTAGTCTTTTTTGTGGATAAAGACTAAATGAAATGTGGGATATTTGACAAGCTCATCTGTAGATCTCTTTGGTTCATAGTCTTTGATCCCATATTTAAATATTGTTTTCGTCAGGTTAAAAAGATGATCTTTGTATGTATTTTACTAAACTAGCCTTGATTATTATACCTCAAATTGTTTGGTTCGTATTGATCGAGAGCAAGTCACATGGTAACCAGCGAAACTATAACTTTGCATGGCTTCTGTCGATGAAGGACAACAATCGTAATTTTGCATGTTGGGTATGGGACATAATCTCATAGTGATTAATTTCCATTCCAAGTTATTTTCCCTGTGTTTGGACGGGTAGATTTGTGTTGACGTGACAGTTGTTTGCTGACGAGGGGTGGTTCAATGTGTAGTATCGATACCACAAATAAGGAAGGTCGGAGTATATTCGGAATCATAAAATAAATATTGCATGTTTTGTATTGCATGTTTTGGTAGCTCTCCGCCATCGATGTTCAACTTCGCGCTCATTGGACATTTGCTCATGGATTAAAGCTATCAATATTTTGCTTGTGCTTGAATGTAAAGAAGCTGCTACTTTCGCCGCCAAATGAGACCTGGCGCATTTGGAAGAAAATGTTCTGGGAAAATCTTCCATAATTAGAAAGTGTCCTGGCATTAGACCAAGACCGTCCGGAGCAAGGGAAGGTTTGAAGATCTCCTGCGCTGTTCTTCTAATGTCGGCTAACGTTAAAGTGGAGCCAGTCTTGAGAATGATGCACGCGCAGACTTCTTCGTGTAGACGTTGGTGTGGTATACCAACCACAATAACCTCTTGGACATCAAGGTGTTCTTGCAGTTTGCGTTCTATCACAGCCGGGAATATTTTAACAGTCGCTCTTTTGATCATCTCAGTTTTGCGCCCTTTGATAATAACACCACCATCAGGTTTCATGAGGGCCATATCGGCAGTATGGTACCAGTTATCACCATCTAATACATGTCTACTCTTCCCGTCGAGGCTAACATATTCTTTGGCGGAACCGTCGCCTCTTATATAAAGTTCTCCCACTTCTCCAACAGGAAGAATCTGACCTTCATTATTGACGACCTTCACTTCCGCTCCGCCGCTAAACATTCCAATAGTTCCATCTTCAAAAGAGTCGGCTTCTGAATAAAAACCATTTGAGACAATACAACACTCCGTGGAACCGTATAGCACTTTAACTGCATCGCAAAACCTTAGCATTAGTGCGACATTATTAGCGGTCACTCTCTGTCCACCCACATAGGCGAATCTTAGACGAGGCATCTTGGACACTAGTTCTGATTGACTGAAGATTCCAATAAGTCTGTATTCCATGAAAATAGAAGATGTGGTTTGTTCACTGGCGAGGACATCTACAAAGAAGGCATCGTCATTTTCTCTCGCCAATTGAGAAATAACGTAGACTGTAGTAGAACCGGCACCGAGGTATGCCGAAGGATAGCCTCCCAACCATTGCATTGGGCGATCATTTACGAAGACGTCCGACTCTTGGTGTTGATCTCCTTTCGAGAAACAGAATGCTCCGAAAAGTAGCGAAGTGTGAGTATGCGTCACTAGCTTTTGAACACCACTACTGCCAGATGTTGCGGTCAACAATACTTTTGCGTCAGCTGGTACGTCAGGAAGGGAAACGGTTTTGGACGCAGCTATCTGTAATAGAGTTTCGATGTCAGCTACTAATTCGTATCCAGAGTTGTTTTTCCTTGTAGACAGTTTAATCCTTGTCACCTCTTCTTTGGAATCGCCGTTTCTGGGATCATCATTGTTTTGAACAACTGTCGCAGCACATCCCATATTAAGTGCCGTTTCGTTGAATTCCTTTTCGTCTTGGGACAATGAGTTCACAACTAGGGCTCCAGCCATCTGAAGTCCGAATTGAACAATCAGAAAGAGTTCACCTGGAGGCATGAGTCTAGCTACCTTATCTCCTGAATTTATTCCCAGCTGAACAAAGTGTAATCCCAGTAGTGTTGCTTTGTCAAGTAGCTCTTGCCTTGATAAGCTGCTCCTGGGTTGATTTGGACTTCTAAAGACAAATGCCACTTTATCCGGTGCCTCGTGAGCCAGTTCTCGGATCCTGTCGTTGATGGTTCTTTTGTAATAATCATCGGATGATGGAGCCTTAAAGTAACTGGGTTGTCGTTTTGATTCATTTGTGTCTGCCATTTCTGAAATAAAACAAAACAATGTAACTGAGGTATATCAGTCGGTAGTGTGTTTGCCATGTAAGCCACTGGTTCAATTTCCTGTGAAAGCAATTTTCTACTTAAATTTATGAAGCGACAACCGAGTTACTTTAAACCTTCATCGTTTCAAAAACAAAAGAGCCAAACAATTTTCGACGAAGTGTAATACACTGCCATCTTTTGCTCTTCTGGAAATTTTCTTACAAGAAAGGACAGAGCGGTCTTTCGCTGCAAAATATACATAAGTCTACATGTCCAACGAGACAACTTGCCACCCTGTACAACTTAGACTTGACGTTGGTGCTAATAGTCGTGGCTTAATGGGGTTTTTTACAGAAAAAATCACTATTTTTGACGTTTCACCGTTTTGTTTCTCTAGAATAAATCTAAAGTTCAAAGTCCCAGACCTATCACTGATAACAAGTAAGATATACATTTCTTAACTTTCCGGTAATACAGTTTCTCACACACCTCGTAATGTAAACTAAATTTATAACGTTTTATAATTATTGGCTTACTAAATTTGTACCAGACAGAAATTAAATGATTTTTTGTCTGCAGCAGAATATTCGTATGGGATCACTTTGGCAATTTTCTGTTCATACAACAAAACAGGTTTATTATAGTACCACTGGAATTAATTTCTGTATTGCTGAATGCCTGACAGACTTTGTGTACCATGACATATATTTTGTTTTATAAATGGATTAAGAGAACAAATCGTCGTTAATTTGTATGGATAAAAAGTAAGCCAACTGATCCTAAAATAAATTTTAAACTAATGTTTTGCTAAAATCAAGAAAGCATTGTTTTTACCTGTTATATATCATCCAGACAAGTCGCGAAGAAAGTTCTAAGAAGTTGTTTAGCTTCGGAGGTTGAAACTGTTCTCAGTTAAAGTGACATTCACCAATGTAATTAGAACTACTTTATCGAAACGCAAAAGTACGGAAGCGTTGATCGACCAGGTTGTATTTTTTTTTTACGGATTATATATTTAATATAATGACCCGCGCCGTGGCTCAGCTGGTTGCAACTTGGACTGCTGAACCCGCTTCAATGAACCGTACAGGTGTAAGGCCATCTGTCGACCCTAGTGTAAAAGGAGTTTCCCGGTCATTGGGGAGATCACGGAGTGGTTTTTACAAATTTGTTCCCGGCAATGCAAAGTCGTCAAACGTGAGTTCACTTGAGTACGACGTTAAACACCATTCAAACAAACAAACTGTATCACAACCAATTATAACCAGGAGATAGTTTCTGTTAAGTTTATTTGTTGGGTGGCGGTTTAACGTCACCGAATTAAGGCCACCGTAATGGTTGTAGGCTATGTTAGCATGTTTTCCCAGGAGTGGCTTCCATGCAGAAAATGGAAATCAGTGATTTAAATAGCTGTCTGTATACGTTTCCGTCAAATTAGAATAATTCAAATTTAAAATGCATGAACATGCTTTGCAAATCGACGATTGCGTCAGAGGGTGACCGGTGAATAATCTCAAAGCGTGATACTAGGCCTACCTGTCTACATTGGGGGAGGTTATGTGATTCAGTCACACGATTGTTTATGTCGATGCGTAGGACAGTACTTTTGTGGTATATACTTGTGATTATTGTGCCTCCTTGACCAGTGTAGAAGTTTAGATCCTCTTTGTTTTCTCCGCAGCAAGATATATTCTTGTACCAAATCTCTTTTTCCGGAAACTTCCGTCCCCTTTGTGTTTCGGCCTGATCCTTTATACCGTTTGTGTATTGTAAGTCCATTTTGAGACAATTGGCGCCTTTTTTAGCGCTATAGACAACACTTACACCCCATGTAGATAAACATATCCTATATGATCTCAACTACATACCACATCAATAAAAAATCAACATGGACCAAGTGACAGCAGAAAAAATTGGAAAATTAAATACAACTAAATTAGCATAACATTAGGTCGAACCGACCGATACGACTGGAAAATCAAGTCACGTATGAAGATGTGAAATGGTGTGATAGGCCGATGGATCAGGTCCTGTGTCAGTAGCTTGGCTTTGGCGTATACAAATTTATTCAATATCATTACATATAGGCCTACAAGTTTCCCCACTACAGTTAATCAAATGATCGTTCAATTGAAAACAAAACAAGATACTGATTAGTATTTCCATTTGATCATTCTTTTCTAATTTATGAGTTACCTTTAGCGAATTTTTAGAAGACGTTTTTAAATACTGCTATTATAAATTCCACTGGGTTACAGTAATGCCGTATCCTATAATATGGACCGCTTACTTGAAATGTGGCTTTGATGTACATACTCTGTGTTTTTGTTTTGTCGAGTAACGTTTTTTGATCTGAATACCTTGACAGCACACCAACATTTCGAATTCATCGTCTTTGTGTTACTTGTGCCCCGCGACATTGAAATTAATTTTCTTTAGAAAGGTGATATATAGTACATGGTAAGACATTTAACACACCAGTAAAAATCATCTTTGTACACATGTTCAACTATAGGCGAACATAAATACATGTCCTTTGTTCATTGATGGCAAGTGGGTACTACCCACTAGTCCGAAAGTTATCCAATCTGAATGTACACTTTTCCGAAGGTTCATCAGTCCGAATGTTCATTAGTCTGAAGGTACACTTGTCTGAAGGTTCACTAGTCCAAGGTTCACCAGTCTGAAGGTTTACTAGTCCAAGGTTCACCAGTCTTAAAGTTCACTAGTCCGAATGTTCATTTGTCCGAAGATTCACTAGTCCGATCAATGCACCAAGTCTGGAAGTGAGTGTGAAAGCCCGGTGAGCACAAGAGGAAACATTGGGAAATACAATTTAGAAAACAATTGTTTAGTGTAAAATCAAGGTCTTGGGTCTAGGGATTCTTGAGATAAATAAATATAAGTTGCGACACGAAAACATCAGAATGGACCTCCGAGGTCACAAGGGTGGGCTCACAATTTAGCTTTGCGTTCATCTGAACGGCCTCTTTCTGGAAAATACGAAACAATCTGTTCTGGCAACCGTAATGCTTTTTTTTCAACTAAGTTTTTTTTCTGCCCCCCCCCCCCCCCCCCCACCCACCCCCCCCCCCCCCCCCCCCCCCCCCCCC
>JAUELC010040121.1:0-12725 GCA_031471745.1 Cryptochiton stelleri
TCTCTATAATTCGTAGGAGCTACTACTAGGCAGACAGTCTTTTTGATGTTGTACAAGATATCATGGGAGATAGAATACTCTGAGCATAAGTCCAGCAGACACTGGAGAGACCTTGCAGAGGGACACAATAAGCATAGGTCGTCTGCGTACAACAGATGGTTGATAAACATACCAGCAACATTACATCCTACCCCAGCCTTGCTCAAAGATACGTCAAGGTCATGGAGGTACACAGAAAACAGAGAGGGGGATAGAATTCCACCCTGACGCACGCCATTGGATGCATTGAAAGATTCAGTTATGACTGAACCCCATTTAACAACAAATGATTGAACATTAAACCAAATATAAACTAAATAGATTATGTACATAGGAACATCACGTTCAATGAGTTTCTGAAGTAGGGTCCAAAAGTTAACTCGGTCGAATGCTTTACTGGCATCCATAAAACAGATAAATACCGGACTGCCATTCGTTCTGTAAAGATTGACTATTTCTTTAAGTAGATAAATACATTGGTCAGTTGAATGATTGCGTTTAAACCCGAATTGGAGGTCAGAGGAATATAAACGAAATTCACATTGACTCAAAATTACACACTCAACGATCTTCGAAACAATTGTTGCAACAGCAATTGGTCTGTAGTTGTCTGACAGATTTATGTTGCCAGTTTTGTTTTTAACAATTGGAGTCAAAACGACACGCGTCATGTTTTCAGGCAAATGCCCGTGGACCAACATGGCGTTAAGACAAAGTGACAAATGTACAAATAAAATAGGGGAAGCGTTTTGAAGGTGTTCAGCAGACAAGTTATCACAGCCTGGAGACTTATTTGTTTTCATTTCCGCAACAATGTCACGAAATAGCTGACGGTGATACAAAAGAAACAACAGGTACCTCTTTTTTAAAACAGTTAATGACTTCAATGACATTATTTTTATGATTTTCAGTATTTACATTATTTAAAACAGTTTCAAATTTCCCTTTCCATAGGTTAGCAATATCAGATTGACCTTCAGCATTATCAATTCTATGCGGCAACGTTATACGTTTAGAATTAGCCACCTTAACTTCTTTCCAGAAATCATCTGGAGAATTACGATACAAAGATTGTGCCATTTTGTCAGCACGAATAGTAGTTTCTTCTTTACGACATTTTCTAAGTGCATATTTGAACTGTCTCTTAGTACGGCGCATATTGTCAGCTATAGGGCCACTGCGAGGACTACCACTATCCTTCCATACAATGAACCCTGTCCTGGATAGCGCGTAAAGGTCTGATACACAGTCATTCCATCCGGGTACTATGTAGTCCTTAGACACTCGTTCCTTGCCAACAGTGTCTGCTTCTGACGAAATAAGAGCGTTCACAGTATCAGTATAAAAACGAGAAATATCACACTCATGATTACGTGCACAGTCTCTGCCGTTGCATAAAATCACATCAATAGGGGGAGATAATCCAGACAGATTTCTATGAGTAGCCTCCTTATATAAACACAGATCTTGATCAGAAATTGTATTCCAGTCCGTAACGACACGATGGGAAGCCTTGTATTCCTCGGCGTTCACAAGAGATGGTAAAGTGTCCCAATCAATATTTACATAGAGGGGTCTATGGTCAGATGACACAGATTCATAGAGCACATCCATTGATTTAATAGCACAATTAACATTGTATGACGTCACACAATGGTCCAGCCATGATGTGGACAGATGCGCGTCGCTTATGTACGTAAACGTAGCAGGGGGCAAAACATCAACATCTGATAAAAACAGATTATTGTCGACACAGAATGAAATAAGTTCAAGTCCAAAAGTTCTTCTTGGGTCAGCGTTCCAGTCGCCTATCACAATTACGTTGGGAATAGGAGATTCATCAACTATGGCCTGAATTTTACCAAGATAATCACAAAAGTAAACAAAATTTTCAGTACAGTCAGTTGGCAAATACACGGAAATCAGAAAAAGATTAGATGATCTGGAAGAAATATTAATTCCAATCAATCTATTGTCATTTAAGTCAACGAATTCAACATTACTTGCTAGTGTTTTCCTCCACAATATGGCTAAACCACCGTGCGGCCTACCAGATGCTAAAACCGTATCGTCCACCGCAGAAATACCACGACCATAAAAGTTGGCATTCAGAGAGTTTAGAACATCTAGTTCGGAATTGAGCAGCCATGTCTCCTGAAGCACACATATATCACATTTATCACAAAGGATTTTGATTTCGTCAATCGATGATTTTAACGAGCGACAGTTGTACGAGATAATGCGTAAATTCATGATTTGTTATGTGTTATAAAAGATTGACAAAAAGTTAGTAATCAACATCGTACTCATTACCACCGTACCGGTCAGACACAAAACGGTGATCATTGTAGTTACGATATTCTCTATCACGTGGTTCTTGCGAATGTCGCTCAGCGCGCTTTTTATAATATTTTCTTACTAGCACATCCTCTGGCCAATATTTTGCATTTAGTAGAGATTTGGCATATCTTCCATTTGTGGAGATCCAAAAAGAAGCATACGAGTCAAATTTTGTGGGTAGCTTTTCACAGTCTATGTCAATTCCCGTTTGGCGTTTCACGTATCTTTCAATGTCAGTCGGTCTTGTATTGGGGGCTAGGCGAGTAACAAATAGCTCTACTGGCGGATAACTCCTCACACCTCTTAGGAGAGGTCGCGATTTGGTTACCATGGTGAATTCATCGTCCTTGTGGGGGCTGTTTGGTGGCCTAGAAGTCACAACCGATGAGTACAGTGGATCATTGGTATCTAAATTTTCCGGGAAGCCGGTACCTTTCTGTTTTGTTTTTTTCAGAATATATGTTGTGTCGTCAGCTAAACACGAATGGACACCTTCACGTTCATGTGTTGGGTTACTGTTATGCTGTACAGTTGGGGAGTTACTCGTGACAATTTTATTTATTCCTGGAGCTGAATCAACAGCAGTTTCCTTTCTAGACGATGACTTTTCAAGAACTCGTTTGGATACTTTGTCATGAGATTTGTTGAGTTGTTGCTCATTAACACTTATTGGCGAAATTACAACAGAATTTTCCATAATTTTGTTAGATTTCTCAACATTTTTAACACTAGTGGATTTTTGTTGGCACTTTTGGGATATTTTATCAAGTTTTTCGTTAACAGTTATTTGAGACAGGTTCAGAGTATCAATTTTACCGTTTACATCAGACATTTGCAGCTTTAAGCTATTCAGTTCTCGCACTAATGTACTTACATCAATGTGGTTTGTCGATACTGGTGGTAATCGACACAGATTTTTTGCGACAAAACAGGGGATATCTTCTAATTCAAGTTCTTGAAGGATTTTAGCAATATCTTGAAGACTGTTGATCTTTTTATTATGTCCAGTTCGTTTACGATATTTCCCTTTAATCAGATCACCACAGCAACGGAGTAACAAGTCTTTCGCTTCTTGAACTTCAATCTCCGAGTAAACATCATCACACAGTTTAATTACTGTATTCACGGTTAGGATATCTATTTTATCAACCATGTAGTATAGAATTTCAGAAATAATAGGGCGAGACGTCTTGTTTATTTGGTCCTCTTCTGTATTCGTAACTTCACAATTAGCCTCTTCTTCCATACTACCCTCAGGACATGCATTTTCCGTTATTTGAATACTCACACCTTCAGCCATGATAATTGATAGACACCGTGTGGAGCCTCACTGAGTAGCTCAGTGCACCGAATACAATGGCCTATTGTTAACATGTCAGTGGCTTGAGGTGATGTCGTGCTAACTTCATTTAGTTTATGTATATTAATATACTTGAGTGAATAAATCCATGCTCTCTGGCCTGAGGCTATTGCATCACATATATTTGATAAATGTACTGATAATACAAACACTTAAAAAAAACACCTACATAGTTAAACAAATTCTGAAAGAAACACTTTAAACACACTGACAAATATTGAATTTAAGTTTTCCATTCTACAAACATGCATTAAGAAACATTTTAAAGGCACTATTACATATTTAATAAAGGTTGTGTAAAAAATTAAAACGTGTGACATCATTTCCAAATGGATTATATATAAGCCCACCCTATTGTGCCATTATCTATGTTTGACGTAACATCCACGAAGACACAACAAACTGCTAATGAAAACAGCAGATATCAATTTGTTCGTATTTTGTGCCTTAGGTTTATTTCCATTGTTTTAGATGCTTATGATCTGTATTACGTTTGTTTTAAAGGCACTCATTTCCCAATGTTTTATTGACAGCCTTCTGGAATCAAGACATTGACATCTTCTTCAGATAAACCATGAACAATATATTTAAATATCCTTTTAATATATACACTACAATTTTATGACACATGAAAAAAATTACAAAAAAAAGGTTAGCTGACACCATTCATGAAATGGTTAAAATTCCAATGTGTACCAGAACAAACGACCAAGATTCTGAACATCTTCGCCACCAAGAGTTTTTGTTTTACTTAAAGGCACAGTAGCTCGGAATAAAACCCTTGGCTAGTGCAGATGGACTCGGATGATCTTTATTTCATTGCTTGAGTAATACACAATGGCCAGTTTGACTACACAAACCATGATTTGAAACCACGATCTACACAAACCATGTATTGAATCGACCGTCTTCACAAACCAGAAGTTGAAACCACGGTCTATGCAAACCAGAGTCTAGACCATGGCCTACACAAACCAGGAGTCGAGGCCATGGTCTACACAAACCATCAGTTGAGACCATGGTCTACACAATCCAATAGTTGAGACCGTGGTCTACACAATTCATCAATTGAGAACATGTTATACACATCAAGTTCTACACAAACCATCAGGGGATACGACGGTCCACACATACCATCAGTTGATATCACTGTGTACGCCAATAAAAAAGTGAAAACAAAAAGACAAACTGTAGAATCAACGTGTTTTGCAATTTATTAGTGTCTTCTGAATCAATTAACAATTCTAGTAACAGGATATAGCGAGCAGTTTTAATGGTACAGTGGAGATATACCCCACTACCAAACAATCAACAGGTTCAGCTAC
Source organism: Cryptochiton stelleri (assembly GCA_031471745.1). Lineage (NCBI taxonomy): Eukaryota > Metazoa > Mollusca > Polyplacophora > Chitonida > Mopaliidae > Cryptochiton > Cryptochiton stelleri. Next base: position 5,065 of record JAUELC010040121.1, read on the forward strand.
TTAAGCAAATGTATAAGATGTCTGTAACCTCTATAACATTGTAACATCCCTGGATAATATCAAAAGGAAAGAGAAATTGTTCATCGTACACTATACATGTATCTGAAGAAAACAGGCCATAATTTATATTACTAGTCAAGAATATTCTTATCGCCAGTGGACACCATTTTTTAGTCGATTAAGACATGGAAAGTGCAAGAAAGTCAAAGTTCTGATAAAAACAGAATACGTTTAAGTTAAGAGTTCTTAATATTAACAAAGTCAGTTTGCGTGAAATTTTGACAAGTTTATGTGATAACAAAACAAAAGATAAGACCTGTTTACAATGCTATCCACAAATTACACACATGATAATTGACAGGTCATCACAGAGATAGTGTATAAAATTGTTCTTTTGGATTTCCACTAAGTCTCTTTGTAGAACAAAACAAACAGGTGCTTTATAGAAGAAAACTAAGTTTATAACGTCATCAATAATAATTTTAATGGTGCCAAATCCTGCTTCATTTTTTGCAGGACAAGAATTTGACTTCTTTGGATACTATAAGAAACCAGACTGTTTCAGTTATAAGAAGATCGTTTGCAGGAATATAACTGGTCAATTGAGGTCAGGTGTGGACAGTTATGAGATAATAAACCATGAGCAAGATTGGTGATATCCTTCAGAGGCAGTAAGTTTAGACACGTAAGAACTCTATGTAGTGAAGACAGATAAAATTGAGAAATATAGCCAAGTTAATGGAATAACACAGTTCATCCTGAACAGATCAACAGTGTGTATAGATGATGTAGGTAATGTGGATGAGTAATGTACAAAAATGAATGGTGAATCAATGTCATGGACAATGTTGAGAAGTTAAGAATACCGTGAAGGAAATCTGTACATAGGCAGGTGAATTGGGATGCATGTTGCATTAGTTTTGCCCATCCACCTATCAATAGCATCACAGTGACAGAATAAACTCATACCATTCCAGTGAGCAGCTCACTCATCTACAGTGAGCAATTCACCAAATCTGGTTAACATTATACATATAACATACCCCGCCAAAAATTAACAATTCTTTCGACGTTCATTAATACCAAGGCCCCATCACATTGTTTATAGAGTAGTCCCAGGGTGTCAATATCATATATACATTGAAGTCGTGCTTTGGAATAACGCATTAGCAGTAGAAATGTAGACAAATCTGCTCATACTAGAACTAGATAATACGATAAAGTGTGAAACAAAGCCTGTGTGGTATGTCTTCTCAACAAAGACCACAAGTGCAAGCCAAAAAACTTGACAGAAACGTGAAATATGTTGTGTGTTTTCTACCACAGACGCAAACCCTTGTAACAAGTCATCAGGCAAGACTTTCAAATATGGCAATAACAATATGTACACACAGTTGAATGTGTATACAATACTGTACGTGGACCATTTAGGATATACTCATCAGACACTAGATAAATGCATGCATATTTGCAATAAAAAAGGCTTTGAGTGACAAAAGCACTGTTCGTTTGAAAAAAGATTGTCCCTTAAAACTGTTGTAGTTTGATCTTATGACATTGCCACGTAAATGAAAATCACAATGTTGCCTAAAATCCCGTGTTTCACAAAGACAAAATAGCCAAGCGTTTAACTTACACATTAAGGTATCACAGTAGGAAATTAGAATACAGAACCTGCATAATCTTATAGATTTAATAATTACAGCATAACAAGAAAAATAAAAATAAAATTGCTCTAATTACAATGTGTAACTGTATAATAAAAAACAATCAATACACACAAGGTTTTAATCTGCACTTACTTTTCTGCACACATTTAACACACTATCACAAAACAAATTATATCGTTTTACATGAAATTTGGACTGAAAGACTCTGATCAATCATGTACATAAGATTAAAAATCACGAAACATCTTCAAATACATGAACAAAATTTTACACAAAATACTATTAACACGCCTTTGAAACAAAAATTAATCTTTTGGCGAGGGTTTCTTGGAAATTAGAATATAATACTGTAACAACAAATGGATTTGTTTGTATAAACAAGTCTGGAGTAACTTGGATATGATCAGATCTAAGAAACAGAAAAGATCAGGGAACTTGGATTAAAACCTTTTAACAATCAGAGATACAACGTTAACATGTGCCAGAGTTACAACACGGTTCATTTTAACCATGAGGGCAGCACATAGGAATGATCACCAACTGATGCAAAAAGTATAACTGAGACAACACCACGATCAAATACTGCAGCCAGCAAGATCGCTAATCAGGACAGGCATGACTACTTAGTGTTTAAATATGTAAACAATATTTTTATTTATTTATTTGCTTGGGGTTTTATTTGTTTGATTGGTGTTGAACATCGTACTCAAGGGTATTTCACTTTATATGACAACACTCACAGATTCTTCACTTCTAACTATGCCTTACTAAATACAGAGGAAAACCGAGGAGGAAACCTTGTAAAAACCACCATCGGCAATAGCCGGAGTCACCTCGTGTGACTCCCTCATATACCTGTGATGAATGGGGGACTCGAACCATAACGGTACATCGAAGAACAATCAACATAGTGACATGCTAACCACTGAACCAAGACGCAGACCCCCTTTAGAGTTTCATTGTTGTATTCAAGGGTTTTATACTTAAAGACAACTTCATCCTGCTGACATTAGGTGGAGAACCATGCAGAATTCTTAATTAAAAAGAAAACATTGTAAGTTTCATGGTTTCAGCAGGTTCAATGTACTACCTACCGAGCCTCTCAGGTTTCTCAGTACCTTTCATTTAATGCTGGAGGATTCAGTGCTCAGTGTACTCTACATTCACCAACTAAATATTACAGAAACTGCAATACTAAATGGTGTACCAGATCAACCAGGTGGAAAACACCATGGTGTTCCGAATTACCAGTTACTCTAGTGAGGGAGAAATCATGCAATCCAAGGGGGAAGTCAGTGTTCCATAGAGCAGTATTTCACAACCTTCATAACAAGTGACTGCACTGCATTCAAGGTGTCAGAACTGCATATACATCTTTGTCAAGTTATTGATTGATTGGTGTTTAACGCCGTACTCAAGGCTATTTCACTTATATGACGGCGGTGTTCTCCAGCAGTAAATAACTACACTAACACAAACCATAAAATTTGAAATGTTTTGTTCTGTTGGAAAAGTAATGTTCCTCCAGAGCAAAGTCAAGACAGAATGATTTTGCTTGGAACAGGCTGCCCTTAGCCAGAGGGCTCTCAAGTTGTCGATGAAGGCAATCATCAGTGATGTTAGACTAAGAATCCTGAATGACGATTTAAACCGTAGACGACTAGAGCCTCTTCAGGTTGATATTTGACCACATGTCAGATGGCCATCACACTACAATGTAGTCAACGGTCAAGTTGAGATGCAACATACTGCAAGCAATGGTAGATTTCTTGATAAACCATCAAACTGAATCTAGACACGTATGATTATTTACTTGGTTTACCATGGTACAAGGTTAATTTACTGATATGCCGACAGTCTAGACACTTGTGAAGTGAAATAAGAATCACTTCTTCTCACAGTTTTAGGATAATATTCTCATACTTTGACATAAACTGAATAAGTCTCACACTTAGTTTGATTTCAATCAATCAGATTAAAATCAAATCTATATTAGCTCCTAGGTATTGTCATTGTTACTATGTAGATCTGAGGTAATCCTACAGTAAACGGTGTTCAATGACGTCAGGCCCAAGAAAGGTCACTGTTAAAATTCTCTAATGAAAAGCCAGATAACACGAGACTGTGATAAACACAGACACTTGGATGCGCTTGCTCGCTAGGGCAGTCCAAGGGGAATTCCCAGGCATGCATTTTTAAATGTGGGTAAGCGGCTCTGTGATTGGTCAACCAATCGACACCGTTTGCTATATGATGTCCTCAGATCTACTACAGTGACAACACAATATTGATTTTAATTAGATTGGATTTAAATGTTCCATAATAAGTGGAATAACATAAAGGTTCATTTGGAAGACTCAAAATTTGGACTTAATAAAGTTTTCGTCAGGAGAATTATTATTAATGAATTTTTAACCGAGCTTATTTGAACAGTGGAGCTACTAGAATAAAGGTTTCAATCGTTTCTTAATAAAACCTTTTGTGAATTTCACTATTTTTGAACAACATAAACCTGATCAGTGAATCTGCTAGATAAAAGGTTTCTTATCAAAATGAACCTTTTCTGAATACCAATGAGTTTGGACGACAAAGCGGAACTACCAGATTTACCATTCTGTTCAAATAACTGTAGAAGGATATAGCAAATCACTGTTCTGCACAGAAACAAATTATTTCAAAAGCAAAATACTTCATAAGCATAAGTCATATTAAATTAAGCAGTTTGTGTAGCTTACATGGCTCTATTAAGAAACACTAATGGCAAAACACTTCTTTTAAATGAAGGTGATCAAAAACACTATAAAATTGGCCATAAACTTTTAATGGCTTTTAGAACTCAATTCAACACTTTCTGTGATTAGAACAGTTGACAGTTTTGTGTGTAATGAGTTCACTTCCCATTCAAGATATTGCATAATATAATTAAAACTCATAGATTTTGATATACATATGATGTTGATCTATAGCTATCTTGTGCTGTCCTTGCATAGTTCTATCTCCAAGAAAATCTGCTGGTGATCTTTACACATCTTCAAATTGCATACCATATACTCATTGAACCCGAACAAATTGAAAACTTTAACAATACCGTAACATGCACCAACAAGTTATACCTGTAACTGGCTTCAGACATGGCGGAATTCAAACAGAATTAAATTGGTAGCATTACTTTGTACATGCAAAAATTTAACCAAAATGCTGAGGACATTAGCTTTCTTTTTAACAAGTGTTACATTTGAATATCTAAAATACTCACTTACATAACTACATTTAAATTGGGGTTTGTCTGGGTACGTTTTTATTTTCATGAACAAGAAAGCAACTGCATACTGTCATTGCATCCAACGGTATAACAAAATTAGAATACATATCACATTTGCCTTCATAGTTTTTTAGATAACTCAACAAGCAGATAAAATGAATCACAATAATAAATTTACAATCTCAGTTAAGTCTGACTTGTAATGAAAAGAGAGAAGTTAAAGAGAAATTTCAGCTAGATAAAATCTTTTGACGTCTTCACATACACTTACAACCAAATGACATTACTTACATTGTAATATAATCTCTGAATATAAAAGATATGTGATAGAAAAAGTACATAGCAGTAATTGATAGCTCTATAAACCAAGAGCCATGTAGTTAACATTCCTAATACAGCCAACACAGCCTTAGTGATTCTAAATCCGGAAGATACCATGTAAAATAGTTGAAATAGGTTAACAATCTGGTTTAAGGAATTAATAGTAATGGTTGATAATTTGATAATCTGTAATAGTTATTTACATGACTAGAATGGTTTAAATATACAGAGAAACATGTAACGCAGCAATGTCGAGGTTTGGGTAAGGCCACCAACAAAGATGAGCAAGATATAAATAATGTTCACAGCTTCCTTGGTTTGCCTTCAATCATTTTGAACACAGCTGTGTAAGCCACATAGTAATGGCCATACAATATCACCAATATAACCTTTGTGTCATTTCCTTGTGCTTCCATTCACATCCAAACACAAACTTTATGTCCACAAACACTCTCTGCCAATAGGTACTTCTATAATTCTGCTGATTTATTTCAAATTGATACTGCCAACAGATATGAAAACAGCTGTTGGAAAACTGACACATTTCAATGAACATTTTCCTTAGGGTCGATGGATTAGCTGTATAACGATATCCAAACAGAAGTTTTTCTTCATGAAATGATTATTTTTAAAGAATTAGGAAATGCTCCAGCAAAGAGTTCTCCATGAATTTAGACTAATACGAAGATAACTTTTATAAATTTGAAGCCAAAATTGTTTGCATATCTCCTTCACAGCTTAGGGGAAAGTTTGGGAAGTTCAGAATTCTATTAGTGATCTTCTAGTGGTACGATATTCAGGATGCATTTAACCAATTGGTTCATCCTGCTAAAGGTCACACAAACCTGCAACATGTCCATCAAATCTCACCCCACAGTCCTTTCAAATCCATCTCATCCAATAAATTGTATAAATATGACTAGTGCAGCATTTACAGTGTTTTTTATTAGTGAAGGACAAAAAAATGCACCCGTATGTTAATTTGTTGGTCATATGTTAGACCATGTGTAGGTATATACAGACAGTGGTGGACTGAATCGAATAAACGGCTGTCAGAGGCATTGTCAAGGCCAGTCAGTTGATCGAGTAACTGGGAAAGTTTCTGTCTGCCTCTACCGTCTTTAATTTTAACAGCAGACATTCTCGCTAGGGACACCTGTCGTTCTGGACTCTCCAATGTTATTCGCTCCAGTTGTTGGCTTCTGAATCGTATTCAGTTGTTCCAAATGAATTCCACAGTCACTACCCTGAATGGAAACAAAGATTGAAAGTTATAATCTGATGTTGATTTTAAAAAATAGAATTTCTATACTAAATTACCAAATACTAACTCCCTATGGGATTTTCCGAGAAACTAGCATTGAACAGGCTACAGTATCATATTTCTAAAATTCATGGACAGGAGTACAAGACACAAATACAAACAATTATATTCATTTTTATTAAAATGAGTTTCAGTTAAACAATTCACATAGGCTTCAATAGATCTCTAAACATGTTTATAACCTGTTTTCATGATCAATTCTAGTTCTTAGATCTATTTTATTCTGACAATTCACTTTTTAAAAAATAAATTGTTTCAGATTATAAACTGATGACAACTCAAGCATTAAAAATCAAGAGACTCGCTCTATTTATTCCCTCAAACTTGACAGAAATAGTCAATGGCAGGATAACCATGAGCCTCTAGCTCAGTCGGTAAAGTTTGTGCCTGTAACCCAAAGGTCTCGGGTTCGCACCCGGTGGAGCCAAGCAATTTTTTCTCTTCATTGTAAAAAATATATATAAAAAGTGCTTCTGTCTGAATGGCTTGAATGATTTTGCCATTTAGGATTTGCAAAAAATCTTTCAGGATCAAGAAAGATGATTTGAAATTTTCCCCCAGATCAGTACATAAAGTTTTAAAATGAGCCAGTGTAGTCTCTTACCTCCTCTGATGATGAATCGCTCCTCCCACACTCCCTGCATCCTCTCCAGCTTAAAAACCCTCGCTTTGTCTTCGGTGACGACTCAATGTTTGGATGAACGTTTGTAAAATCAAAAAGACGAACAGTTGTGCCTGTTGATTCTATGTACGATGGGGAAGTCACTTCAATAGAATCTTAAAACAAAGCGTAATGAATACTAATCAGAAGTCGAACATGAGGAGTTTCAGATGGGGTAGCATCATTTTGTGACCAGTTTGTTTATTTGATTGGGGTTTTACACCATACTTAAGGTTATTTCTCTCACAAGACGGCAAGCCAGCGCAATGAGTGAAGGATTTGTTTGTTTGTTTGATTGATTGATTGGGGTTTTACGCCGTACTTACGGTTATTTCACTTATAGGAAGGCATGCCAGCCCAATGGGTGAAGGAAACCACCCCCAACGCCACTGGCAACAAACAATGACTAGATACAAGACAATC
>JAUELC010040232.1:0-12725 GCA_031471745.1 Cryptochiton stelleri
GATCATATACAGGCTAAAATTGATATGGCAAGAAATCCACATTGAATCTATGACTTGGCAGATAAACTCACGGTACATACGTTGTAAATTACACCTATTGCTGTTTGTCTTTAGAAACATTATTATATTTTGTATGAAAACTTGATAGGATAGTGGAATATATGCTTATAAATAGGTAAATGCTGTTTGGAAGTTAAAGCTTATTGATCTAGTAGGATAAGTGCAAACTATTAAGGAATATATTTAGCATGGTATATCGTTTTAAATTTTGATACTATTGCAAAGTTGTAGTTATCAGTGAAATTGGATTGTTCCTGTTTGTGATTGTGTTTTTTTAAGTTGTACTCAGGGTTATTTTAATTACATGACATCTTTGTATTGCCGTTGTTTGGCTGAAAACAGAGCAGAAACCACCCCAGCGATCATCAGTAAACTTCGCTAATATACCTTAGATTTATGTGCGGTAAACATAATATATATTTTGTTTAAAAATGCAGAAAGAAAAAAGGTCTGTTTCCACAATATGTATAAATACATGTTGTGACCACAATGTGTTGTTCTGGCTGTTTGTTTTGGCACGAGTGATTGGAGGCGGCTAGCAGTGGCGACTGTTACTACATATTTATCATATGCCTTTACCTTGGTTATTTAGAAATGGAACTTACTGGTCTTGGGCTAAATCTGTTTATTTCTATGTGGGGTTATTCGGTAATATACAACAAAAAGAAGATTTTGTCAAACGCTTAGACACTGGCAATGCAGTTGTTTATCTCTGGTATTTTTTTTTTTATCAAGACAGCAAATACTGAACCGTACCAAATAGCTTTTTGTTTAACTATTCTAAATTCTTTATGAGTTCAAATGGCGAGGGCAAGTAGTCGTAAAAGTACCAGGAACTATTTGAAACTATGCGCGGTTACCGTCATTTCGGTCTATTCATGGAATCAAATATATAACCCTATAAATCCACCGCAGAAACAGCAAGATGATGGTTTATTTTATTACCATTCTCTGAAATGTTATACAGTTATATTTACAAATTTCACAACTTTTTTTATAATGAATGACACTGCTATGCTAAATTAATATAACATAAAAAAAATTGTTATAAAATTATATTTAATTCATTAAAAAACATCGGATATATTTTGTATTTGTCTACACCCATTGACCATAGCGTGGGAAGTTATTCATATCATTGCTGCTTGACCCATTTTGTTCACAGTACCCGTCGCCAGATGATACTGTTATACTCTGCTGTGAGGATTTAATTGTGACTTTCATCAGAATGGTTTCACTTCTTTCCGTTTAAGTCATATATATATTTCCGTTTCGAAAATATACTTATACACCATATAATGAATTTGATCGACAATCACCTATGTCGAAATTATTTACAAATGATTTCGGATAAACTTCAAAGCCCATCAGATAACCCGAAATATGTATCCATGTATTGGCCAAACGAGTTGTCAAGAAAAAAATCTAAAATTAATTAGAGCTAGATAAAAGTAGGAGTTGGTTATATTCATGTTTGTTTACATTGTGAGAGGTTTATACTGTCTGCACTTGATTGGAGCTTTTCTCCCGTTATACGGTCTATAAACTAAGACCATATTTTGTCCGACAAATCAGCAGTTTATAGGAGAGGAAAAAATGAAATTTTAAAGAGGAAGACTTATTTCATTCAGTTATAATCTAGGATGAATACACTTTTGTTTGAATCTAGTCAGATTAAGCTGACACATTCAATTTTGTTTATTCCCGTGTGTTTGTCTTCCCACACACTTTTATCCTGAACTTTCTTCCGAAGTATTTTTTTTTCATTTGGATATCCTTTTTAACTTTTAAATATAAATGCAAACGCTTCCATTTTTATGATCCTATTACATCCTTTTTAACCTTTGATTTCAACCTTTTTTGTGCTTGATTATCGCCTGAAAAGTTATTTCAAATCCTTACTGCGTTAAATATTATCACGTACGAGATGGCATCTCCTACATATTTGATATATGTTTCGTCCGATTATAAAAACGCAAAACTATTTCGTTATGGATTTGATTGCATTTTATTGACAATATTATCTGGAAGACTGATGGAACATTTGCTACGGTTTATGTCTACTCATTGGACACATGTTACAGAATAAATGTCAATACAGAAAACAGGAAAACACATTAATGTATAACGTCGATAAGTTATTATTGTTTCATAATTCATCAGATATTTTGACTACCTTTCTATGGAGATGTGCCATCAGTATTCAATTGGTTTGCTCGTCCCGTATATGTGTATCAGTTACTTGTCGAGAATGAACTCCATTCAAGTTGAATTTGCCGGTCAGAAAAGGCGTTCATTTCCTTTGCTAATTCTACGACTTGACAAATGTAGTACTCTATCTCTAGAAGTCAATGTGGTTTACTTTGGGAAAACAGAGCGTACCAATGTTTTATATATAAATTACATCTAGAAAGAAACGTATTTTTAGTACATGTATATACCCGGATTCGAATGCCAGTAGAGGCAAGCAATATTTTCTCTCCATTTATAAAAAAAAATGTATATATATCTGATATCTTATAGGACTATGTCCTGAGTCAAAAAGCAATCTACTTTTTAATGATCAGTAAGCTATTTATTATATCGGGAATAACGTAATTATTATACAAATGTTGAACAAAGGATATTTGAAAGATAAATATTAATTTTAGCCTACTGTGTCGGATAATTGTGTCTAAATCACTTATTGTGTTGTTAGTAGCGACATCCACGGTAATACATGAGCCGATCAATGTGTCAGTCTATTCCTAAAGCTCGCCCAACATTATCCTCGATGACAATATACAAATAGTGCATGTTTGATAAAGGGACATAAGATATGTCAGCTCAAGACCACTTGGTGTTCAACGAACGCACGTGAGTTAAACATCAAAAGTCGAGAGCTGACAAATCATCATGTTCCTTTCTCAAACATGCAATACGTGTTTTGTTATACTGAATGTATTTTAACGTAGCACCTCATTACAAAGTAGACAGTCGAGCAGACGATCGTCGCATCAAAGCAACTGCAGAAAAAAAATAAAGGGGAAACAATTTGACGACAGCTCCAGCGTGCAACATTATTATTTTTGCATGGCATCGACATAAATCGTGCAAATCATGATTGGCTGTATACCATGTGGCCTGTTCTCGACCGATGAGAACATAACAATTTGACATGAGGTATAACATTTAGCAATATTATGGTAATTTTGTGACACGATCTCTACATTCAGTAAATGCTTCATCTGATTACCTTGTTATATTAAAAGAGCAGCGTATTGCTTGAATAATTGATGTATTTGAACTTTGACGGGGTTCTTCTTCTCGGCTTTGTATACCATTTGATCTCTGTTCTCAGGCATATGGTGAAGAATCAATAGAGATCAGGATAAGCAATTTGTAACGGTTGTACTCAATAAATCTCCATATTTTGTCGAAAATTAACCTTGTGGAAAAATGTGATTTCATGTGGGCTGACCATCAGTCTCCATACTGAGATAAACAGGTGATATAGCCCCTAGCGTCAATTGACAATCCCAATAGCCAATAATACAAAGTAATTCGATCAACACACTTTATTGGTTCTAGAATTCAAGCTTCTACCAATATGTTCGTAAAGCAAAGATTACCACGAGCATTTGATGAACTCGCGTAGTTTGTTTGTGTAACACTTTAGGTAAGCCTCTTTGTGAGTTAAATCGTCAGTGATGTAAGCCAATCAGATCCGCTTGTAACAAAGTTTCCAGTGACTTGTGGTATTCGAAGTAGCTTCCTATGGGGTCTGTTATTCTGTATTCAATTAATACACTATTTGATGTGCTATTTAAATTTAGATTCCCCTAATACATCATTAACTGTGAACAACAACGGATTGGATTTTTTCTTAGTAAATCGCACGATATATATTTTACCCAGTTCAACGACATTGGAGTATTTGGGCAGATTGTGTCTTTTCATGTGACAAAGGCATTGCAGGAGATATTATATTTATCCATTCCGCGCAGTTCGATCTTCAGAATCAAAAGGTGAATCGTTGATAATAAACTAATATTTTAAACGGGCTATGTGCGTTATTGAAAACACACAAACTACAATTCTTGTCAACTGAATAGTATTTACAGTAGTTTACGGAAATTACGACATCAACCTGATGGGTATGATAAAGGTGTAAACCTCCAAGCTAATATACTTATACTCCTTGTTCATGCACTGCTGAAGACATCAGGTTAATGTCGCTACGTCGGTAAACTTCTCTAAATAATATCCAGTTGACCAAAATTATAGTTTGTGAGCTGTTGAGTATACCTGGATAAAAGACAATCTACACTCCCTTATGCGTTATTGAAACCAAGAACATGCAAGCGATTCACGAGCTAGCCGTTTAATGTCTTAGTTTTGTATGTAAACTGCACGAACAAACTGATAACAAAAAAAATCATTTGTCAAAAAAAGGGGGTAATAAATAATTAAACAGGGTTTCCCATTATTCATCAGGCGAGTTGCGATTTTCAGACTTCATATACAGTACACTAGAACGTGATATTCCTAAGAGCTGTCCATGGAATTGCTTTATCTTGTTGCTGTGGAGTGATTGTGTTTGCATACTCCCAGTAAATAGACATCTGGTATCACGGATATATTTCCGTCATTTACATTATTTTGATGTGGAACACATATGATTTATAACCCTCAGTTTCACTACGAATATACACAATCAATATTGGTTCTTTGTTCAATAATTCTGGAACAAAGAATCCCGGCAGTGAGCAGCCATCAATCTGTATCTGAATAATAATTAAACCCCTATCGAATTATTCAACTTCGTGTGATATGCTATTGATCCATAGGGTTCCACAAATTGCTATGGTAATAATATCACATTCAATCAAATACTAGGCAGATATAATAACGGTTGTACAACTTCTAAATTACACCATAGCTATTTCTATTTATAACAAAAATATTATTCTTGTATGACAACTTAATCGGGTAGTGTGCTATATTATCCTAAATATGTAATTCTTGTTTGGGAGTTAAAATAATATTGATCTTATTGGATAATCGCTTTCTATTTACAAATCTGATAAACATGGTCTACCGTTTTGGACTTTATACAATCTTATTACATTTTTACACAATTGTGCAATGACCAAATTGTATTGATCGGTCAAATTGTTTTGTTGCTTTTTTATTGTATTCAACATTTAACTCAAGGGTATTTAAGTTATATTGCGACTTCACATTGTCAGTGTTTTGGTGGCAAAACAGGAAGAAACCACCCCGCCATTACCTGTAATCGTTCCTAATATAATTCAGGTTTAAGCGCGGTAAACATATATATTTATAAATGCAGTTGAAAAAAATGCTTGTTTCGATAACATGTATACACTCTAAGAATAAAAGGTTCTGAATAGAACCACTAAAGGTTCTTCGTAGTGGATCATATAGCGAATCTTTAAAGGTTCTTAAAATAACCCTCTCAAAATAGTCCTTCGAAGAACCTTAAAATACAATTCTTTTAAGAACTTTTAATAGTTCTTTTTAATGCCGTAAAGAACCTTCCTCCACTGGTTGAAACCCCTTGATAAAATTATTTCTGCTGTCTTTATTGCAATTCATGTCCCTGAGGGTGTAGGCTAAATTGATTAAATGATTGGTGAACTTCGATAAAAAATGTGCATTGTATTATTAGCGCAAACTGGCTCAACGACCAAGTCCTATCGTCACCGATCCATCTATCAATCCATCTATCATATAACCATCAATCAGTTAACGATACGTTTCTGTGAACCTTAACAAATCTACTCGACTGGATGGTTGGATAAATTAAAACTTGGTCGAAAAATCTTTAACTCCTCTCCCAATTCGACAAGCTCAAAATGGAGGACGGAGACGCGGGACTACAAATCACCACGTGACTTAAGCAGACTCGTTTTAGATTCACACGAAGAACCCATCTCCCATAAAGAACCTTTGAGTCGGTGATTGTGGCTGAAAAACCAGTTACCGTCTAAAAGGTTCTTCGAAGAACCTTCTCGACATATGAAGAACCATTTCAGATCCATATTTTCTTAGAGTGAACACATCGATTTTCGAAGGCTCTTATGGCTTATTAGGTATGTAGGTAGGATGCGTATTTTTGTGTTTCTAACCTGAGTTATAGCGCGTTTTTTTTTTAAACATCAGGCTGTTGGTGGTTGAATTTATTCATCCGAAATCGCTCAAAACGCATCTCTGACGATCTAGGACACCCAGAGCTTTTGAATTGCTTTCGCCGCCCCTGATTTGTCTTTGAAAGTTAACGTGGAACAGATAAAAGAGCAGAATGTATTTGAAAAATATAATTCTGTCTCCTGAATTCTTGAAGTGATGTATACATTTATACTTGGGGGAGATTTCAGAAGAAAATAATGAGTTCGAAAAGATGTCATGATGATTTACATCCGCACAGCACAGGCGATCGACTCAGTAGTACAATGAGACAAACTAAACAGTGTATCCTGTCATATCACACTAAAACCCTTCAAAACGCACGACTCTGATGAGCTATGATAATCTAGAAGTGTTAATGTACTAGTTTACGTTACAGGCAAGGGTGTTGATAAATGGCCAGAGAAACGGTGTTAATATGTACAGTCAGAAAAACACTTAAACACTCACAAAGCGTCAATTCCTTATATCAGCCCATCTGTGCTGTGATATACATACTTTTAGAACCGGTAAAGGTCATAAATTATCATGAAAGTTCCCCTTTATTAACGGCATAAGTAGAACTATATCATGAGCGGTGCATGTTATTAAAGATGAAAGAAGAACGTTTTAATGCACATTAAAACAGCGTTTATCCCTTGTAAAGGCCAACCTGTGCTGTGCACTGGTATATATATAATGTATAGGAACCGGAATCTATAATAAATTGCCTTGTACGTCGGTTCCACTTTAGTAATGGTCAAAGAAGAACACTTTATTACAAACTATATGAGCACCAAAACTTCATATTGGTCCACCTGTGCTGCGGTATACATAATTTAAGAACCGGTATCGATAATAAGTTAACGTGTATACGTTGAATCATATTAATGATACAAGAAGAACATTTGAATGCACACCCACAGCGTAAATTCCTCATATATTCTTCATAATTATCGGCCCACCTTTGCTGTGACACACGTATACTTCCATTTCATTAATGATAAAAGTGGAACACTTTGATATACACACTATCCGCGTTAATCCCTCATATCGGCCCACCTGTGCTGTGGTATATACGTACTTCCATTTCATTAATGATAAAAGAAGAACATTTTGATACACACTATCCGCTTTAATCCCTCATATCGTCCCACCTGTGCTGTGGTATACGTACTTCCATTTCATTGATGATAAAAGTAGAACATTTTGATACACACTATCCGCTTTAATCCCTCATATCGTCCTACCTGTGCTGTGGTATACGGACTTCCATTTCATTAATGATAAAAGAAGAATATGTTGATACACACTATCAGCATCAATCCCTCATATCCGATATGTCGATATGTTGAGACAAAATAAGTAATTTGTTTTCTCTGTCTTAAGAGTGGTCATCTCTTGCTCATTATGCAAAGCGTATCATTCCTGAAGAGGATTTCATCATAAACGGAAATACGGAGACATAATGAGTTTTTCCCCTTTCTTTGAAGTATAGTCACTTTACTGTATTATATGATCAGCTAATCACTCGCGATGATGGAATATTCAACCAAGATGATTTTTTTTTTAGTAGTAGTAGTTGTCACCTTATATGCTAAGCTAATCAGTGGTTTTTCTAATATATAGTAGCCTTTATCAATTTTGCAAATGTAACGATAGTCCTGTAACAACAAAAGAGATCCAGTGTATGGAAGCCTGATCAGGCCATCGTGGCATCCATACAATTAAGACAAAAGGATTTGAAAAATAACATAAAGAACTATATCTATATCTTTTGAGTTTGGTTTAATTCTTTGTCGTATATATCTGTATGACATTAAGAAGTTAGGGATGATATTAGTTATACAAACGCCAGAGATCGTTTTCAAGTAATGGCTTATTTCCTTGTGGATTAGATTAACCGCCGTCATATAAATAACCTCAATAAAGTGCGATTTAAACACCAATCAGACAAACAAAACTTGTAGAATTATGGGGTTTACCATTAATGGTAGAATATTTTATCGTAAAATTTCCTTCTTTGTTTTTGCTAATTGATCAATAAAGAGACGGCAGACATCTGGAGGCATCTGCACAACCCTCTACAATGGAGATTAACGTTTGGCCAAAGCAGACGGTTTGATTAGGTTTCCCAGTATAGCGGAAAAACGGAACACGGTTTATATCGATAATGTGGAATCAGGGGCTTTATAGACATTGATTCCCTTGAATATGGCTTTATACACATGCACGGTACAATGTCTATCATGTTGAGTTTTAATTTGCCAACCCTAACCATAGCCCCTTTAACCCAGACAGGGTGCTCCATATATGGTCATGTTATAGGGAAAAGACAGTCTCTTATATATTAACAGACCCAGCGTAATTACATAAATTCATACATTGTATTTCTCAGACATAATATAATTAGGCCTATATGTATGGAAAGGTACCGTGCCCGCCTCTCGAATCCATGCAATCGTTTATTGGTTCAAGCTGGGATATAATATAGAGGGATATGAAACTCCGCTGTCGTACGAGTCAGTGAGCCGTGAATGTTTCCCTCGGCAAGCGTGTTCCATGTAACTCCCATCGTTCAATCTTTGCCAGCGTTACCGGACATTCATATGTCTTATTCCTCATTAAGAAATATATTCAAATGATCTCAATCTAGCCAGATTAAAAGTGTAAAATATGTGTCTTGAAGATTACCTGCACGAGCAAGTGGAAAGGATTAAAGGTATTATCTCACCTATAGGTTACTGCCTGCTGGTCATTATCACAAGCCAATCCACAAACAAATGAACTTAACTGTTGTGAGGGTGTAATCGAACTGAACAGTTGATAGATAGCCAAAACAATTTGAGATATAATAGGCCTACAGCATCATTTTTTTAATTTTGAAGTCCTTCACTTTCTAAATACCGGTATATGCGTGGTTATTATACTTATCATGCGGAAATAGTTGCAACATCCACAATAACACTTGTCATTAATACTAGGGTCGCATATTTTACTCCTTTTTTTTTCTCTTAAAAAAAATAAAATAATAAAATATTTTACTCCTGACTAGCTGCAGTATCCTTAAAACTGCATGTTACCCAACAAGTAATCACAGATGAAAAAATCCTATATTATACATGTACCGGTACGAAACATTAGACGACTAAGTCTGTCGTGTCTGTGGAAGAGTTGGTCCAGAGTCCAGAGAAAACACGGCGAATTGTCGGAGTTGCTAGCACAAATGTATTACACTTTCGCGTACAAAATGCCATTTAAATGAAAGTTAGGGACGTTTACGTTCAGTTCCGTACCAACAAAAATGAAAAATATCTTAAGGGTTACGATCTATCAGCGTTACAAATTGTCCTACATTTATTTTTGTTCAATTTCGCCAACAACACATTATACATAAAATCACTAAAACTTTAAGACTAACTTTTTATGAAACCACATGGTTTGTAATCATTTCATAACAACGTTTAGTTAAAACAATGTTCATTCGAAAGAAATACGTATTCAATTAACTTTCTCGCGGGGTCAGTTTGTAGCGTTGGCGTTTCCAAAACCGGTTACTTTCACTACACCAAGCAAACTTCGGTACCGCCATGTTTGATTTCTTGTTGTTTATCCTGGGCAGACAAGTGACCTAAATTTATGCCGCACAAGTTCTAAAACCCTCACCGAACCCGACCTTTTGTTCGTATTTGATGGATAAATCTGCTATTAACCGTTTTCAGTTACCCTTTTAAGTGTATGTTCTGCTTTACTCGATCGAATTGGGGTAGAAGTTGAGAACAAATACGTGTTCAGTACAGAGTCGGGACAAGCTGTTTACGTTACTAGCGGGGCGCACGCGGAATCTCGCCGAGGCTGATAGTTTGCGTGAAGACAGCCACGATCGGGGGAGTTTCATATCCCTCTATACTATATCCCAGGTATAACAAAGCGAGACAAATTCCTGCTACTGGATGAATCAGGTGTAGCTGAGGTTTAGGCCTACAAGCACACTGACTTTGGTGCACTAACAATTGAACAACATTAACGAGTTGCGAGGAATAATCTGAAGATCCGTGTACCGAAGCCTCACCACTATGATATCTCAGGTCTTAGATATATTCATGTTGTCTCACCAACAGCCGACAATATCGCTATTTTCCATTTGGTCATATGTATATACTACACTGGATATACTACTGCTAGGGTAGGGAGATATGGTTCTTAGTGTCTAAGGTGATAGCAAAATGGTTAATATGACTTCTGTAGTCCATTCCCCAAATGGTGTTTTATGGGCACAGTTAGAAAGTAAACAGCTAGCGGATGGGTGCACGGCGCAATGTGATGCAGATTGATGATGGAGCCCGGTCTATATAGCATCTCAAACAAATACAGTAGCACTTCATCTAGGACTGACGTTATAAGACTATGTTCTATATAGCTCGCTGTAAACAGCATGCTGAGATGGCCGGTAGATTAGTTGAGGGCTGGTTAGGGTATTGGGTTACAGGTATCCCCTCAATATACAAGCTATCCTTCCAACACAATCTATTCTACAGTAAGAAGTTTATAGCGATACAGACAGTTAACACAGCATCTCACATCGTGCCACGCTGGTGATCTCATTTACTGTCTAGGCCTGCAGACAATGTCGGGTAAACAACTGACAAGTGCGTGCTGTCCCACTCTAAAGCATAGCCTTTAGAGACAACACCAGCTTGGTGCCAATCAGTATTATTTTTCGTACTTTTAATATCGAGAACTAAGATAGTTTGAGAACAAATTTTCCTTTAATGTCAAATAAAACAACGCGGTGTAATTCTATATTGTATGGAAAAATGCATATGCATTCGACGCAGCAAGGTTATAAAGATAAAGACGATTTTTTAAAAAAGCCAGAAAACTGCATATTATGCGATGTATGGTATCAATTATGATTATTTGTAGTGTGTCTAAATACATATTGTGTATCATATGTTTTCTGTTATGTTCTCTGTCGCGCCTTACGACAAACATTTTAATTCACAATTTAAGAAATCCGAATTAAATATATTTATCTGGTTTCAAGAGTATCTCTTACTCGCGTCTGAGGCGAATTAATGTCTAACAAACGTGATGGAGATTTCTACACTGACAAGTGTTGGAATGGTCTTAGCCAACACACTGCATTTATGGTACATAACGATCCAGGTCAGCCAGCTGGGGAATATGATAGATGTATGAGCATGTGCTCCCCTAACCCACCAACATAACGCTTAAAAAAAGGGCGTAGAAAAAAGGTGCGAAACTTACCAAATAACTTGAACTTCGAGTCAGAATAGGTGCTAATTAAGGCCCCACCAACCGCTTCATTTCCATTTGCAAGCCGGTCTTCCCAAACAAGTTTACAAGGTGAAGACAAGAATTGACTGACAATATATCTTCCGTAGACTCCTTCCTTGGTTAGTAATGTGAAACTCTTGACTTACTATAATCTGTTTTGCACTGTTCCGCAAAGATATAAGTGGATAATAAGAAGATTATATCAGATCTTTTGGACAACATACATGTACACGCTTTAAAGCTAGGATAAGTACCCCTCGGCTTTGATATGGGCTTCGCCCTTGTTCGGCACCCATCCAGCTGATGGGTTATCCCATTTCGACGTTGGGGAAGGTAAGGTTAACGACAAACTGCTATAATTATAAGTTACTCTGAATTATTGACCCACTTTAGTCAGATTAAGAGGACCTTACATAAAGACAGACCACATGCCTCTTTTATATGACAAATACAAAATATATGAATTGACAATTTCTTCTTTATCACAAAATAATAGTACGTGAAAAAGTCGAAAATAGTCAAATTATATTTTCAATGACTTTTGGGAGAATAATAAGCTATTAGAATGAGCTTATCAATGGTTCAGGGGGGATAATCATTTATCAACATGTCAATCGCAATGGTTTGTCTCCCTTGCACACAACAACTGCTATGTGACATCAACGGAAGACTTGAACATTATTTTTTTTCGACAGACGTACCTCTAATTCTTGACACATTTAAAATTGAAAGAAACTATCTTTTTTATTTGGTTCAAAATTGTTTGAAAAGAAATACATCGAATATTGCTATGATCGTTGTTTTTAATATTGACATCATGAATATCCTATGCGTAGGCCTATTGCTGTATTAGACATTTAAGTAGACCTACGTGTATACATTTGTGATCTTTCTTATTACCTTCTTAATTGCTGCATCGTTGATAGTTAAACTGATTGTCCATGTACATCATTTTAGAACAGCCCTTTGTATCAACTGTAAATAAGCTCCATTACATTTTAATGTCTTTTCTTTATATTGTTGGGTTTTTTATATATATTTTTTAACCTGTTTGTTTGTTTTTTTTCGCGCTGTTTTTTTTTTTGTTGTTGCCCTGGGCATGTAACATATGCATGATGTATGTGTATATATCATGTGACCTATATTTGTAACTGCCCATCGTCTAAGTAATTGTGTCTACCCACGTTTTTCTC
>JAUELC010040453.1:0-12722 GCA_031471745.1 Cryptochiton stelleri
TTTTACATGTAAAAGGAGTATATAAAGATGGATTACGGACTGAGTATGGATTGCGGGCAGAAACTAAAGGTGGAAGTCTTCTAAATAATATGTCATTTGTATCGCTGGACTGCACGAAATAAAACAATGATAATCTGTGAATTAGGCGGCGTGTTTCAAGTTTCAGTAAACCGGATTCTTGGTATAATATGGCATCAGAAGTACTCCTAGTTAGACCAGTAATTACTCGTAGGGCTTCTTTTTGGATATTTTCTACTCTGGTTTTATTATTGACTGTTAAATTATCCCATACGACGTCAGCATACTCTAAACTCGGCCTTACAAAACTTTTGAACATTATTTCGAGAGATTTCCTGTCCAAAATAAACTTGAGCCCTCGAAATATAGAGAGCTTAGAATTTGCTGACGCCAAGAGATTATTAACATGGTGGTTCCACCGACCATCTGACGATAAAGTGACGCCGAGGTGTTTGTGTGTTCTTGAACTAGTAATTTCACAACTATTGAAGGACGGACGAATGTTTGATGGAAGGCGTTGTCGGGATATTAACAAAGAAACAGTTTTAGATGCATTAAAATCGACCAGCCACTTCCGTGCCCAATCTTCAACCTTAGTAAGATCATCATTCAACGACGATAACACAGTATTGTCGTCTAGTTTGTCTGACGCTACATACAGGCAGGTATCGTCCGCAAATAAACGAATGTTGTTGATAATATCACCTGGCAAGTCATTTATGTAAACAAGAAAGAGAAGGGGACCCAGAACAGAACCCTGGGGGACGCCCGCTTGTATACCACGTAGTCCAGACTCTCTCCCACATAGGACCACTCGTTGTTGCCTGCCTCTCAAGTAGTTGGAGATCCAGAGCAAATTATTTCCCTGTACACCATAGCCAGAAAGTTTAGCCAGCAAGCCTCTATGCCAAACACGGTCAAAGGCTTTAGAGATGTCGAAAAATATAAAAATTATCTCTTTGCCATCGTCAAGAGCCTTCACAATGTCAAAATAAATATCTATTAACTGGGTTACGGTGGATTTGCCGGGCAGAAATCCGAACTGAAATTGGGATATAACATATTTTAGATGAGAAAATAAATGCTGAAATACGGCTTTTTCAAAAACTTTGCTAAGAATACTAAGTAGTGAAATAGGTCTATAATTTGAACTTAAGTGTTTATTACCCTTTTTGAATATTGGAGTTACATGGGCGGTTTTCCAGGCAGACGGGAAGATAGCTTTTTTCAATGATAGATTAAACAATATTGCTAAGACAGGAGCTAAAATTGCTTTGCCTTCTATCAAAAAACGAGGGCTGAGACCATCAGGTCCACAAGCTTTGGACGTGTCGATTTTACTGAGAATATCGTACACCTCCTGGTCGGAAATGAAAATATCTGATAAAATAGAGTCAGATTCATATTCAATTCTGGGAGGATCAACAGATGTGTCGTCCACGACACATATTTTTGCAAAGTACTCATTAAGAATGTCGGCTTTCTTGACAGGATCGTATTCATAGTTTGCCCCATCTGACTTAAGCAATGGCGGAAGTTGTTTAAAAGAAGAGTTTGAACTACTAAGAAATGACTTTGCTAGTTTCCACCAAAATTTTGAGTTGGTATGGCCTGTTCTAATTTGGTCTGAAAGTTTTTCTCTATGGTTAATCTTTAATTGTCTTATGAGTGCGTTGACCTTATTGCGTTGTATTTTGTAATTTTTAATGTCGTCAACACTTTTACTTTGTCGAGATTTTTTAAAAAGTTTATCACGGTTCCGCATTTCAATTTTAACATGGGCCGTTATCCATTTTTTATCATTAGGTTTTATAATTACGATTTTGTTGGGAACGGAGCTTTTGGCTGATTGAATTATATTTTTGGATATTATTTCACAACAATTGTCAACGTCATCATCAGCTCCAGATGGCCACGAACATTCGCTTAATTTTTCTCGAAAGGAGTCCCAGTTTGCTTTGGCGTAGTTCCATACAAGACGGTTGTAGGAATCATATTTCGGAGCTCTACTCCTGAACTGGGCAAAGGTTGGACAGTGATCGCTGCAGAAATTAGGTAAAATACCGGAATTAAGAATAATGCCATGTTGTGAAGATATGATAGGATCAAGAAGAGAACCAGAAGCAGGACGAGTTGCCTCCGTAATGACTTGACTCATTCCATAGCTTGCAATTATGTCGCTTAGATTATGGAGGTGTGGATTGAGAAGATCTTCATTCAAGTCACCAACAATTACAATATTGTTCTTTCTGTAGTTGTCTAATACTGTCCCGATACTGTCAGAGAGAGTAGACCATTTAGTAACGTCAGTCTTGGGAGGGCGGTAAATGGTACAGAGGACAGTCTTGGGCTTCGTGTGGACTTCGAGCCAGATCATCTCCAATTCAGGCGACTCATGAGCCTCTAAGCGATTAGCAACAAGATGATCAGATACGAAGACACATACTCCGCCCCATGCCTGCTGTCTGTCACGGCGGAAAGGCTCTTGGAAACCCGGCAAAAGGATATCTCTGTTATTTACAGAGACCGTTAAATGGCTTTCGGTGATGGCTATGATGTCATAATCGGACAGGTGTGCCTGAACGAGAGAGAGTTTATTTCGTAGACCACAAACATTCAGATGAACAATAGATAGTGGACGCGGACTCAGTGGCCCAGGGTTCGTTTCAACATCCCCTGACAAGAGTAAAATATATAAGATTATTACCGTCTTAAAGACTACATTGCTTATTAATTCGACTAAGCAGATCCGCATTGGCTCTAGTCTACAACATAGATTATGGAAAAAATAATACAGAAACTGGAGAGAATCCAGCAAGGAACGGGAATAACGGCATTTGTTACTATATACACGACCAAATAAACCAATGGCCGCCCGATAACTGACAAGGTCATTACCCATTATCAAACTGTATGTACAAAAGAGTCAGTTGGGAGGCCATGCAATAGTGATCAGTTACCCATGTAGTGAAGTGCAGGAAGATAAAAAAACATTTTAATAATATATACATAGTCTTTGCGTGCCATCTAAAGGCTGGCATGATGGTTATGAAGGGCCTGGTGGCCTCGCTTATGAAAGTGGTAGAAGTATTGTTTGTTTGTTTGATTTTTTGATTGGAGTGTTTTTCTTTTTCTTTTCACCGTACTTGAGATTATTTCACTCATGTGACGGCGTGCAAGCCCACAGGACGAAGGAAACCTCCCTCGACATCACCGGCAACAAACAATGACGAGATACGAGACAATCACAAGACAAAAACACATTGTGCAATAGGACAAACTGTGCAAATTCACAGTGCTAAACGCCAAGAAATATATATATGTCCGCTTCGTGTTGCTCCTTAGCTCTAAGTGCTCCAGGGTAACAGGAAGCTCCCGTGGAAGTATTATACGGTTTCCTTAAGAATTAAATAATTTAAATTATACTGCAAATTTGAATTTGGTGTGAAGGGTTGAAAATAGTTTTGCTATGGAGATTAGATTGCTTACAGTTCAGGAAATCCAGCAGCTTGGGTGAGAGATAAGAACATAAGTAGAAGAAGAATATCCAGTGCTTTCAGCGATAAGTTATAATTTGATTGGTACAATTGCATCTCTAGCCAAACCTCAACATTAGCCTTTCGCTTAGTGTTATAATAGTCACTTGAAATGCCACTAGCACAGATTACAATTGGTTATATGGTGTTGTTTAAAATGCAATACAATTTCCATTTAATTGAAATTGCGATTGTGTGCATTATCTGTTAGCAGCTCACCTTACATCTGTATTCAAATTCCATTTTGGTCAATTTCTCCGTTCACCATAGATAGATAATTAAACGAAAAATTTCGTCTGTTGTGACGTCACAACAGAAGTGTTATGGCACCGTCAAGGGCATTATGGAAGAATTTACTCCACAGTTACATTGTAAAACAACAAGTATCACTAGCAACAGGAAAATGATGTAACAGAATAGGTTGTATAATTGGTTGTTGCCCAGGTATGGTATACTTTTTCACAAATTTGATTGTTGGTACAAATTGTTTTCGAAATAAGTTAATAGTTAGGCCAAATATTTTTCCACTTCAATTCTTCATTCTATGATGAATAAAGTATGAGTCTTCATCCAGAAATGAATGCCATTGTTCTGCATTGACGTCCTTCGTTAAAATAAGAATATATGAGAAGATTCGGGGTTAGTCTAAAATGCTAAGTGCCTCGTCGACTAGAGTAACGCAGTATAGTAAAACCATTGTTACAGCTCATGGAACATAGAATAAGACCCTCACGGAACCTATGGCTTATTTGATTGATCCACACAAGCACAGAACACCAGTAACCGCCATAACGACAACGACACTGGTTACCGCTTATCTTGGAGAATCAAAAAATGATAGGACAGGCCTATCATTCATATAGGATATTCACAAACTCTCATCACATTAAAAGACAATAAATTACACATCAAAATGTCATATCAACCACAGCGTTATGACAGTCGTCATAACCAAGGGACACCACCCGAAGGATTATTTGACCTGCTAGTGAGCAATTAATGTCAGTATCTCAAAAAGGATCAAAACACTTGTCACACTCCCTTGGATCAAAATCAAAACACTGGTCACACTCAATTGGATCAGCTCTCCCCTTAAAACGTGCACAAGCCGAGGCGGCCAAGGCTGGTGCATAATTTCCCCTTAAAGAAGCCGAACTGAAAAAAACGCCAGGCACTCATTAGGGCTGAGCTTGATTGTGAACTAACTGTACTTGAACATCAAAAATATGTGGCGATTGCTGAAGCGGTAGTTCGAGCCTTAGAGCTATCTGAAGACGGTAATAGTGCACGATCTATTTCTGAGATAGTTCCACATATCCCTATTGATAACCCCAGCGACCAGACAAGAAAATATGTTTTGGAACACAATCCACCTCAACAAGATAATATTCAAATAGAAGGAAACCCACACATTTATTCGTCGACTAGAGTAACGCCGTATATATACAGTTCACTATGTTCACACCAATTTCACATTCCTATTTCTGGTTTCGTCCCTTTAGAAAATTCGTGTTCCAGGGTCAGGATGTTCCTCACACGTTTGTTATACAACGATGTTCCTGATTGGCTAGTTAAGCCTGGCCTAGAGATAGTATATCTGATCTAGAGGCAGTGAGCCAATGAAACACAAGCATTACAAGACATAACGGCCATCCGGATTGGTTAATACAGTCTCGGTCTAAACATAGTAACATTTTAAAAGAAAAAAAAAAAATTTTAATGTAAATTTAAAAAAATATATATATATATTTTTTATATATAAATATATATATTTTTTTTTTTCTTTACAAATTGTACGGAGCCGTTTAAGGGACATGGTTAAAAAAGAAGAAGATTCTATCTTGAGTACGACTTATTAAGTCCTTCCAATAATGCTTTATTGTCTCGTTATAATGACTTACTTAATCCGCCAATGAAAATTACGCATCCGTAAAAAGGGACATGGTAAAAAAAAAACAGATTCTATCTAAGTGGACGTAATAATGACTAGTTCATTTCATTTCACGGGGCTATTTATTACAATCGATGGAGCCTTTAACTTTGCACGTGTATATCTACTGAGGGATTCCTTCTATGAAATGGTCTGTGTAAATTAATGAGTGATATGGGTGTAGGAGCCGGGGGGAGGGGGGGTATACTAGTCTCAGAGGTTTACACCAGCACCTCTTCAATTGATACGCTCCTCCGGCCCTGGGGGGATTGGTCGTGGGCTTCCTGTGGGTGTACTGCACTGGGCCCACATGGGCCCAACCTTGATTGTCCTCATGTCGGCAGAACGTGAGATCTCATGGTTGAGCCCTCCGAGGGTGGGATCCTGGTGGGCTGTACGGTTGGCTCCAAGTATGGTTTTGTTTCTGACCCTCTCTTCCCTCACCCCCTTTAGCACGCAGGCATTTTATATTTTATCGGCAATTCTAACTTCCATATGAATGACTACTTTTTTATATATTGGTTACTACGTTTAAATCTTATATTCCTGACATTGAAATGTAATGACTAACACTTAGAAATGTTGTTATCATACGGAAGTTAGCATTGTTAATATAATCCTGAGAATGAAAAGTTGGAGCCAAATTAAACCAATATGATATATGAAGAAGATGTCATACCCTCGAATGATGGATGTAAAATAGTCCTAATATAACTGAGCATAATGGGCGAGATCGCCCAGTCTGATGTCATAATGACATAAGACTAGGCGATCTCCCCCATTATGCTCAGTTATATTAGGACTAGATGTAGAATAACATACTAGAAAGTATTAGAATTTCACTGTGAACAAAAAAAGAATCTCTGACTGTTTTGACCAGGTTTAGAAGAAAAAAATTTAAACATGGACGCAGACTATTGGGACTGCTACTATTAACTGTTTGTTTATAGAAATCAAAGTACTGCTATAAACAAAATCATGGAATAAGATGTCACGGGTTATTTATTAATAAGAAATTTGCTGATAATGTTTTTTTACAGAAGTTATAAAATACAAACAAGCGCATTATGAATGAAAAAAAAAAACATCTGGTCGTTTTCCATAAATAACTGGTATAAGAATAAAGTGCTCATCCTTTCTGTGATCTCTGTGGTGTTCCTTTTCTTAAAGTGCTCGTCCTCTCTGTGATCTCTGTGGTGTTCCTTCTCTTAAAGTGCTCGTCCTATCTGTGATCCCTGTGGTGTTCTTTTTCTTAAAGTGCTCGTCCTATCTGTGAACTCTATGGTGTTCTTTTTCTTAAGGTGCTCGTCATCTCTGTGATCTCTGTGGTGTTCCTTTTCTTAAAGTGCTCATCCTCTCTGTGATCTCTGTGGTGTTCCTTTTCTTAAAGTGCTCGTCCTCTCTGTGATCTCTGTGGTGTTCCTTTTCTTAAAGTGCTCGTCCTCTCTGTGATCTCTGTGGTGTTCTTTAAGATCCTCTTAAGTTCTTTGTGATCCTCTCTGTGATCTCTGTGGTATTCATTTTCTTAAAGGGCTCGTCCTCTCTGTGATCTCTGTGTTGTTCCATTTCTTAAAGTGCTCGTCCTCTCTGTGATCTCTGTGGTGTTTTTTTTTTTCTTTAAGTGCTCGTCCCCCTTGTGATCTCTGTGGTATTCCTTTTCTTAAAGTGCTCGTCCTCTTTGTGATCTCTGTGGTGTTCCGTTTCTTAAAGTTCTCGTCGTCCAGAAGGCTTACATATGGGCGTTTAATGAACGGATTCATCCGAACGTGGTGCAAAAGTCCATTATAATTGGGGGCAAACTGCGCATAGGGAGGTACGCATCACGCTTTATTTCCATTGAAAGACAGCTCCTCTTTGACTGTGAGTGATCGCCAAGATAGAATAGGATGTGAATGGTTTCAAGGTTATCCATGTCAACTTTGTTCGTTTTCCACGAATTACGTGGTATAAGCATAAAGTGGTATTCTGTGGTATTTATTTTGGCCCTATGTTTCCCTCTTTCCTGTCTCACTCTGTCACAGCAAGTTTGAAGCCACTCATTTATAGTACCCCTTTCCACCTCTATATCAGTCGCCGCTCTTGTTTGGTTGTTTTGTCCGACGTCTCCTTAATAATACAAGAAAAATGTTTATGCAATATGGATGACGTTTATAATTATAAAATAATAAAACGTTTATAGTGAATACAATAAGCTTCCCACGAAGTTTTAAATAATATTTTTGAAAGTACATAGAAATAGTTCGAATTTACTAGGTAAAGTTCCCACACCTGGGCGGCATGATTCCGTGCGCTCGGTGCACGGACAAGATTAAAGACAAAAAATAATTACATTTACCAAGTAGCACTCATCAATTTAGTTCGCCGATTAATTCTTCAATACTGATTTATTTACTAAAGAGTGATAAAATCACATAGTTCGCTCTTACATGCAGGGAATAAGCGAAACAAATGTTGAGTAAATTTTCCCGACATTCATGACAGACAATATGTTACACTGACGTCATTCATACCCTGCAAACAGAAGAGCTTTCAAAGGGACAAAACTCTGTGTATAGGCCAACATATATTATAATAACATAACTTTATATTTTATACTTACACTTATGCAAACTTTAAGCCTAATACTATGCAACAGTTTGCATTTTCTAACGTTAATACATATTTTCAAATGCATGACCGTGAAGTTTTTGATAACGACGGACTTTAATTAATTTGCAAATATCACATAGCGCACCGTTTCCCACGTGGGCCAATATGGGAAAACCCTCAGCATGAAAGCTTAATACTCTTTGCTTCCCTTTTTATTTGTCTTACGGATATAGTGATCCCATGACAATTGTTTATGTTGTAAGACATGGGAAATACTTTTATATGTCATTCTCAACAAAAAATAATTCCATATCAGTAACTTTCTGTCCGACATAACCGATAGTAGGTCTAAATCTTCATCAAGAAAATAGTCACCAAAGTCTTAATCTTGATTGATTCAAATCAGCACGACTTATGCGTGAGCACGACTTATTAGGTCGTGTGCACCACGTCCCTTTTACGGCTTCGTACCAATTGGTGCTTGATCAATATTATAATATATCTCAACAGATGTCCATCTCCTCAAAATAGTTGCAAATAAATCCAAATATACTATACAATGTAATGGGACTTCTCAATGAACACCAATGTGACATGTAGCAACCTAGCAAGTCTACCAATTAGCAGAGTATAATTATGGATCTGAAACTTTCAATGACAGATGGGAAATTATATTAGATAATATATTTATAATATATGCGACTATTTGTAGCAACACTCAAACTACGTGAGAAATCTCATCACATTTGAACACATATTTCAGAAAGATTAACACTATTTATTGAGGGGGGACTTACTTTTGTTGAGGGGTTTAGGAGGCCAAGCTAGTACTCAGACACAAGCTCCATCACACAATGCTGACTGTAAACTCAACCCTTGCAGTTCAAATAATGGCTTCAGCAAAACAAAATGCTGAAGCAAAAGTATTTTGCTTCGGCAAAATAAGTCTTGCTACGGCAATTTTTTAAAATGCAATTTTCATACCAATAAATATCTGTAAAACAAAAATAGTCTTGTATTTTTTCTTATTTCACCATATTTGCCATTTGTCAGTATATGTAAAAAAAAGAAAAAAACATATATGATTTAAACGTAGGTTTTTTACTACTACTGGTAGTTCAAAGTTACTGTATATTTTACTACTTCAACTCAAGGGCAAAGTAACTATTAGTGATAACTTATTACAGAACTGTACATGGTAAGTATATTGATTTATTAGTTTAACAGTCATTGGAAGATGTGCATGATGAATCACATTCTGATACAGATTGAGACTCTAGCTCAATATCATTTACTGTGAAATCAGATCCTGAAAAATCATTGTCTGATTGAGATGAGCTATCACTTCCAGAGCGAATGCATCAGGTAGAAACAGACAGTTCAGCTAGACGATGTGTTCCAAATAGATCATAGGAACTCTACGTCACCGATTGAACAGCCACACATAAACGACCAATTGAATATTCATTTTCTAGGCGAGTTTGCAACACGTGCCGGGAGTTTCTGACTGGTGTTTTTGGAAAGATCAAAAACTACAGATATTATTTTCACAAAAACATTGAGGCTCCAGAATAGTGGTTATAGTCAAACTGTTATAGGTTGCACAATTGTTTGTCCACACAAATCTGATTTTGTTTGATGATTAATAAATTATTTGTATTATGGCGATATTTCTGGTATTTGATGTTTAATAGCCTTTAACTATCATACTTCGATTGTGGCGACTGCGACAAGCTTATCATTTGACTTTCACTTTTATTGATGTGTCCCAAGTAAGCCTCACTGTTAAAAATCCGAGACACACATAGGCGTCAGTGAAATTTAACAGCTGCAACAATGTTGAACATTGTTATTGTTGGATATTAGAGAGATACAAATTTTCAAATGATGCCAATTAAAGTCCAACCATAGGAATTGAAACCACACAGCCAGAGACAAACAAAAAATAACAAAATTTAAACAATTTGAGGTTTAAATGTTGACACTAACATGTGGCTTCGGCAAAAAAAATGCTTCTGCTTTTGCTTCGGCACTGCCGAATGCCGAAGCCAATTGCAAGGTGCTGTTTACAACAATCTTGGAAGAAACAAGATGGCGCGTACATGCCTTAAGTCTTGCGGAATATTTTTTTATAATGTTTAGAATGCACAACATTTATGTATTCTCCTCTTTAAGAATCCTTTTAAAAGAGGATATAACGTGACAATATAATGATTTTAAACAGATAGACTGCCAAGCAGTTTTCAAATTTAGTGTAAATAATTTGTAGAATGTTTCATACATGTAATCTTGCGAGAGCCACTTTTATTATTTAATTGTATGGTGGACTCACCATGCCACATTGTTTAGTATCTCCATAACATTAACTATTAGTCAACAAATGTGCACTAAAATCCTTCATAATAAATGCTTGTCATTGTATCAAATGACTTCCATACGCTCAGGACACCAGTTTTGGTAAATGCTTTGTACACTGAGAAACATTTTATGTTTATTGTTTTCTTCCCCTTGCAAAAGGGTCCTTGATAGGAATGTGTAAGGACCTTAATTTCTATTCTTGATATTTTGAATAAAGCCTGTCATGCTTGGCTTATAATGCTACCACGGGCATTGGAGGGAGCTTCCTGTTGTTTAATGCCATCAAAGCTAAGGGGCAACATGAAGCTGTTGAGGCGTCCTTTTATGTCTTTTGATTGTCTTGTATCTTGTCATTGTTTGTTGCCAGTGGCGTCAGGGGTGATTTCTTTCACCCATAGGTCCAGCAGAGCCCAGCACAGTGTCATATGAGTGAAATAACCTTAACTACCACGTAGAACCCCAATCAAACAAACAAACAAACAATATAACGTTACCATTTTGGATAAAGTTACGTTATGGCTGAAAAAAGTAAATCCGAATTCATATTTATCATTAAACCTGGACAAATAGTTTACTTGTGACTGTATTATCTTTGTTCCTATTACCTTGTATTGTCAGCCAGTATTGTTAAATATAAACAATGTATTTTAATTAACTAAGGGGTATTCTATGACAGGTTATTGTTTGATTTTGAATAATATCTGGGTGTGACTCTTGTCTGTGGCGGATTAAGTTGTGGGGGGACTCCAGTGCAGTAGGTAATTGAGTGCAAGTGGGGCTCCTGTCTGGAGGAAATAAAGACCAGGCAGGGCTCGTGTCCGAGGGAATAAAGGCTTAGTGGGGCTCGTGTCCTGGGTATAAATGCTGAGCGGGGCTCGTGTCCGGGGTATAAAGGCTGAGCGGGGCTCGTGTCCGGGGTATCAATGCTGAGTGGGGCTCGTGTCCTGGGTATAAATGCTGAGCGGGGCTCGTGTCCGGGGTATCAATGCTGAGTGGGGCTTGTGTCCGGGGTATAAAGGCTGAGCGGGGCTCGTGTCCGGGGGATAAAGGCTGAGCGGGGCTCGTGTCCGGGGGATAAAGGCTGAGCGGGGCTCGTGTCCGAGGTATAAAGGCTGAGCGTGGCTTGTGTCCAGGGGATAAAGGCTGAGTGGGGCTCGTGTCCGAGGGTAGAAAAGCCGAGCGTGGCTCTTGTCCGTGGTATAAAGGCTGAGCGGGGCTCGTGTCCG
Source organism: Cryptochiton stelleri (assembly GCA_031471745.1). Taxonomy (NCBI): domain Eukaryota; kingdom Metazoa; phylum Mollusca; class Polyplacophora; order Chitonida; family Mopaliidae; genus Cryptochiton; species Cryptochiton stelleri. The sequence goes on from JAUELC010040453.1 coordinate 11,658, forward strand.
TGGGTATACAATCCGGTTGGGCATTTTGTCCGAGAGGGATTATGTCTGGTGGGGACAAAGTCCGAGCGGGGCTCATGTCCAGGGGTATTAAGTCTGAGCCAGGCTCTTGTAAATCAGATTGATGATTATAAAGTTCTTTAAATGACCTGGTAGTACATGTAGTAATAAGTTTGTATACATATGATAAAACCTGCGGTATGGCCTCTGTCTATGATTGTCAATCTTCTAATACTGGATGAAGAGGCTATATACCCTGAGAAACCCCTAGCATGCGGTCTGGATTATGAATGGGAACAGTTGTCAAATCCAGAGTTACTTCCCCTGTTCCCTTTCTACTTTACCAAACCAGTACCAATTGACAGTTACTTTTCCTGTTCTTTTTCTCTCACTTTCTTAACTACACAGGGTCCAACCCATAGAGTTATCCCCATGGATAGCAGGAGACAAATACCAGCCAAACGGAAAGACATCTTCCAACTACCTGTCCAGTCCTTTAACCAACCTGTGAATCAAACAAGAAAAATGCAAATAATGGCCAATAAGTTTGTTGAAAACTACTGCTATATATATTTGAATAAATACAGAGAGAAAAATTTGCTTTGCCTCCAAGAGTGACGGTGACTATAATATAACATGGCCAGATCCATCAGCTAACCCCCGTGTCCTGTCTCCGGTACAACCCCTGTGTCCCCTCTCCCATACAACACCCGTGTCCCCTCTCTCATACATCCCCAGTGTCCTCCCCCCATACAATCCATGTGTCCCCGCTCCCATAAAACCCTATGTCCCATCGCCCGTACAACCCCCATGTCCCCTCTCCCGTACAACTCCAGTATTTCCTCTCCCAGACAACCCCCGTATCCTGCTCTTGTAAAACCCCTGTGTCCCCGCTCCTTTACAACCCCCATGTCCCCGCTCCTGTACAATCCCCATGTCCCCGCTCCTGTACAACCCCCATGTCCCCGCTCCTGTACAACCCCCATGTCCCTGGTCCTGTACAACCCCCATGTCCCCGCTCCTGTACAACCCCCATGTCCCCGCTCCTGTACAACCCCCATGTCCCTG
>JAUELC010040564.1:0-12722 GCA_031471745.1 Cryptochiton stelleri
CTTGTTGAATTGGTAGGGCTGAATGATAACCATTATCAATGTATATTTCGTCAGGTATATTCGAGAGAGAAACAACACAGAAGCACAAAAATTGTCATATTTTCGTATATCTCATACATATTTAACTCTGAGTTTGCCTTCAGATACTTTCGCACAGCTCTCTGGATTGCACTGGACTTGTAATAACTGTTTTATTCTGAGTGATATCTAAAACAACAACATTGTTTTAATTCAGAAAAACTTTTTTTTTTCCTTATTTTAATTATTATCAATACAAAAATGACGTTAAAAAAGAGGGGTTACCCAAGGAGAACAGAGGTTACCCTATGTTCATGGTTAGGCAACCTATTGCAGGTTACCCTAGGAGATTTTGGGTAACCTATAGCAGGTTACCATAGAAAAAATTACAGCACAGGCCTGCTTATGTGGCTCGTGATTGCCCTGTCAGCGGAGACTGCTATCAAGAGGGAAATAGCCTTGAGTATTTCATGACTTATTAGTTATAAGAGTGTTTCTACATAAGAACTGGCGGCTGGAGAGAGCTTCCTGTTGCCCTGGTGCTATCAGAGCTAAAGCACAATACGAAGCTGATCTGTTGTGAAGTCTAGCACTGTAAATTTGCACACTTTGTCTTATTGTACCATGAATCATGCCATGTGCTTGTCTTATATTCCGTCACTGTATGTTGCTAGTGGTGGTTTCCTTTACGCATTGGGCGTATAACCCTCAAGCAATTAATCTACATAAAGATTTTGAAATATATTAAAGTTCATACGCAAAAAACGATATACATCATTCAACTTGGTAATTATGTTCCATGTGACAAATTTGGGATTGTGGGTCGTATATGTCCGTCTGTGGTTTCCGGGCATTTACTTGAAAACTGCTGATCAGATTATAATCAACCTTTGCATTTATGTTCTCTGTGGCAAGATATCATTTGGGATTGTGTTTCGTACAAATCCTTCAGGAGGTGGCGCCTCCTAGTGGCCAAGTCTAAATTTGGTTTCCAAGCATTAACTTGAAAACCGCTGATCGTATTAAAATACATGTTCCATGTAACCATATATTGGTTGGGATTGTGTTTCATATATGTCCGGCAGGCAGTTGGAGGGAGCTTCCTGTTGCCCTGATACTCTCAGAGCTATTGCATTCCCACAAAACATTCAGGGGAGTGTGGTATCAGTTAGCCTCTTAATGATCATTCTAGTTTTGTCTATTTTTTTCCATATGAATATATATTTGTTCCCAATCACAGTACCAGCTCCAGGATTACATTGCTGCTGTTGTAATACTGGCCGTTCCAATCTGTGTACAGAAAACTGTTGTGTAAACCGACTGCTTTTTTAATCAATAAAATTGTGGTTTATGAAACTCAACTACATACTTTTGGTAGCATTCCTGGGGAGTGGTTAGCCAGTGATGTATCTAGATTGTCAAGAGGGCATCGAGAGCTTCCTCCATAACAGAGATGCAGGCCTCGTGATATCAGAAATAGCAATCGAAACAAAGTAAACATAGATAAATAACCTTGACAGCACTTTTAGGAAATCTTAATATAATTATAGTGAGGCATATTTTAATATATATTTTTTTAAGCAATAATTAAGATGTTTGTTGAATACCCTGTACTCTTTGTGGAATTATGACACTCACTAAATTTCAATCCTACATATTGTTCTTTATTGTTTTAGACTGATATAAATCTGCCGTACGTCACAATGGACTCGAGTGGACCAAAACATATGAATCTGAAGCTGACGAGGTCAAAGTTTGAAACATTGGTAGAGGATTTAGTGAAGAGGACTGTGGGGCCATGTCAAAAAGCTCTTCAGGATGCCGAGGTGAAAAAGTCAGAAATAGGGGAGGTAATCCTTGTTGGAGGCATGACAAGGATGCCAAAGGTAAGATTATTACAAAGTTTTAAGATCTTTCTTTCTGAGAACAGTTTGTCATTATCTTAAAAAATAAGAAAACTTCTCTGCTAGCAAAAATCCTGTCCTTCAGCAAATGGCTGAAGAATTAAATAGGCAGTGCGCAGCCGGTTCTGCACAGATATCGTGAGTGAGTGAGGGTCCAGAGCAGGGTTTTCGTTTTGAGTTCTTCAGTATAGCAATTATAATTGCATAAGTGCATTAGTCAGTGGAAGTGAAGGTTATTGTGTAAGAAACATTGGTGAATCCAGAAGAGCCGAAGGCACAACTACAGTTTCGTAAGTTTCATAAAGATAGGCCTTATATTGTCATTGTCTCTTCTGGAAACTTTTGGGGCCAACAGGACTGACAGACACTTGTCATACCATAATTAACCGATTTTCATAGGGCGTATACAAATGGAAACTTGATCTGTGAGATCGAATAAGACAACTGTATACAAGATTTTAGTTCAATCCACTGAAGAGTTAAGCAAAAAAAAAACGTAAGGAAAACTGTTCGGTGTTACAGACAGACAGAAAGACGGATAGATCAGAGGTATGCCTATAGTCTACTCCATTGGAACTATGGAGGGGACATAGCATGAATTGAGTATGTGAGAATTTTAGATGGTTGCTATTTAAGATAAGTTTCATAGTAAAGATATAGGGCAAGTCTGTCATGTAAGACAAATCGTGAAATTTAAGTTCCGGATTAGAGTCAATACTAAACCTAACCCTAATACTAACCCTAAAACTAAACCTAACCCTTAACTTACCCTAACCCTAACCCTAACCTTAAACTTAACACTTAAATTGACGTCATATCTTACATGACAGTGTATCCAGATATAGGGGTTTCCTCTACTCTAATTCTCAATGTTCATTTAATAACACACTGGACAACAAGGATTTGCAATAAACAAAATGTCAAAATAGTTGATAGGGCAGCAAACAACAATGAGTGGGCCAGTTCGCACCTGTCTGATCTACTGAGACAAAGATGTTCGTTTACTTGGCATGTTACTGTAGGTTATTTCACTCATACATGTATGATGACAATGCCATAAGACAATATGGAGAGCAGACAAGATAAGCACAGGCAGACACACATGGTGCAAACAGACAGACTATATAAAGCCCAAGACGCCCAAACAAAACAGGATCATGTTGCTACTATTTTGAGAGAACAGGAATCTTATTAAACACCCACCACCCACCCATGGCAAAGAAAGTGTTTGCCTGAAATATCTGTCACACAAGACTTAAGATACAGTTATCACCAGTTATGATTTATACAGATATTACCTTAGCTTCCAGAACCAGACTAGACGAGGGCATCTTTGACATCTTATAGAGACAGACAGATAGTGAAATCCCCCCGATGACAAATAGGGTATCGTTGATGGCCACTCGAACTGTTAGTATCTCCAGCGGCACTGATTGGTGCACCTTTTCCTCATCCTTCACTACGATAGCACACACCAGATTAGTCACGATAAAAATAATAACAGAAAACACGACAGCCAAGCGAATGGGGATCCTGAAAAATAGAATAATTATCAATACAGTTAGGGCATGTTAATGAATGGAGAGTTCAAATACTCCAGTGTGTGAGTTGCACACAATCAATGTAATAAGAAAAACATGGGTTTCGCCATGCTGCTGTCGATATATATCTTAGCATTTATCTATATGTAGTTTGTTTGATTGTGGACTTATGTCGTATTTATGGTTATCTAGTCACTTGACGGTACACCAGCCCATTGGATGAAGGAAACCACTTTCGGGGTCACTGTTTGTTTGTTTGATTGGGGTTTTACGCCGTACTTAAGGTTATTTCACTTATATGACGGCTTGCCAGCCTATGGGTGAAGGAAACCACTCCCGACGCCACTGGCAACAAACAATGACAAGATGCAAGACAACCACAGGAGAAAACAGGACGCCACAAACAGGTTGGCTTCGTGTTGCCCCCAGGCTATGAGAGCACCAGGGCAACACAAAGCTCCCTCCAACTGACCGCTCGGGGTCACTGGAAACAAACAACGACAAGATAAAAGACAAGCAGAGGATACAATACATTGAGCAATTAAACAAAGTGTGAAAACTTACAGAAGAGTGACTACAGCTAAGTATGGCTTCATCCAGAGAACATGACACCATTAAAATGGGAGTGTTTAGTCACCGAAGAGTGACTACAGCTAAGCATGGCTTCATCCAGAGAACATGACACCATTAAAATGGGAGTGAAAACAATCACCGAATAGTGACTACAGCTAAGCATGGCTTCATCCAGAGAACATGACACCATTAAAATGGGAGTGGAAACAGTCACTGAATAGTGACTACAGCTAAGCATGGCTTCATCCAGAGAACATGACACCATTAAAATGGGAGTGAAAATAGTCACCGAATAGTGACTAAAGCTAAGCATGGCTTCATCCAGAGAACATGACACCATTAAAATAGGAGTGAAAACAGTCACCGAATAGTGACTACAGCTAAGCATGGCTTCATCCAGAGTACATGACACCATTAAAATGGGAGTGAAAACAGTCACCGAATAGTGACTTCAGCTAAGCATGGCTTCATCCAGAGAACATGACACCATTAAAATGGGAGTGAAAACAGTCACCAAAGAGTGACTGCAGCTAAGCATGGCTTCATCCAGAGACTCATGAAGACTGATTATAACGTTTGTATGGTAAAATTAACATGGAAAAGAAATGAAATGCATTTAAACCTTTGTCAAATTGTAAAATCTTACTTATTGGCAAATCTAAGAATTGTGGAATATTATTTGATAAAGCTATGGCTGCTTCAAGGTTTAAAGGCTATTGAGTTGGCCTGTTCATCCCTTCGAGCGGCTGTTTATAGACCCTAGGTACATGTAGTTCACTGCTAGTTTCACAGATCAAGGGTAGTTTTTTTTTAATAATTTAATTTCATACAAGGTCATTAGGGCGGTGGATCAAAGGTTTTGTAGATACATATATTAGGAAATATGGCCCTGACCCTCTTGAAAACGTTGAAATCAAATTATGGCAAGATTTCTCGGGGCTTGTACGGGCCTTGTACCCATTTCGTTTTTTTTTCAACAGTACTGCTTTAATTTATGAACAAACTTGAATAATTCATTAAATTGTGGCAATCAGAATTTATTGATAAAACCTAATTTTGAAAATCCATGTGACTTGAATCAAATACATTTTATTATTCTAGTTACTTTGATATACTTACTTGTATTTGTTTGGCTCAAACTTTGCTCGTGCTTTGAAAACCACCTGAAATCCCAACAGATGATGATGTTTTTATCAATTTTATTCATTCAGAACAAAGTTAAAGCTGGATAAATTTGTATGCATCTTCCGTATTCATGATAATACTTCTGGAAACAACATCTGTAATAATAATCTTTAGGATACTACCGCTTGTCAGGAGTAAACTATGCGACCTTTGTATTATTGTGTTTGTTTGTTTGATTGGGGTTTTACGCCGTACTTAAGGTTATTTCACTTATATGACGGCGTGCCAGCCCAATGGGTGAAGGAAACCACCTATTTCCAAGTGATAAGTATGATAACCACACATATATTTAGAAATCGAAGGACTCACTTCACGAAACATGAAATAATTTTAAGAATTATTATTTTCACTTAAGTCATCTGATTGATTATTGTTTTACGCCACATTCAGCGATATTTCAGCTACGTTGTAATACGTCTCTCGCTTTTGTCTATCTGTCAACTGATCAGTCTGATTGTACACCTTCAACAGTCAAGTTTCTTCTTTTGTGGATTGGCTTATTATAACGACCAGCAGGTAGTTAGCCTAGGTGAGATAATCCCATTAATTCTTTCCGCCTACTGATGCAGGTAATCTTTGAGACACATATTTTACACTTTAAATCTAAAAATAACATAAAATAACACACTTAAAAAATTAGTTTTTGCATTATCAAGATAAAAAAGCAAAGATGACAGAATGTCAAGAAACAAATGTAAAAATTTTACTCCTGACTAGCGGGAGTATCCTTAGACTGGCAGCCCACTATGATGGTGAACTAATGTAAAATTTAACACTTTTGATTTATAGAAGTGTTAAAATGGATTAAAAAAGACCTTGTCCTCCCAATGTTTCGAAAACATATTTCTACCATGAAGGGCTTGCATGAATTTATAAATGAAACAAAATAATTTATTTCTTGTTCTGGATTTACATGTGTTGATAATTTGGTATTCACAGAAGAAATACAGGTTGTTTATTTTCAAAATGGAGTATTAATATTGATAAGCTGTAAGGTTTTTATACTTAAGATAAACTGACCGGGTTAAGTTTGGTATCACTGAATTTTGACACCTCTAATGTCAGCAGGTGAACTGATAATGATAGTGACTATGTAGGTTTGTACCAGTGACTTTAAATATAGGTTAATGTAACTCAGTATGTTTACATACATCAGTCACATGACCAACTACGTACAGCCAAACATGACTTAACAAAATGTATACAAATATTTACAAATCATATTTAATTTTAGTTATCAGTGTTGATCCTTTGAAATATAGAGTAACCAAAATGTGTGGTCAATATGATGTGACGAGGGCACATCATATCAACACCATGTTGTAGCCAGCTGTTTCATTCAGAGATAAATTATTTAATTCTCCTCATGGTTTGCATGAAAATGTAAATCAAAGTTCATAATAGAGTAGTGTTAATTTCAACAAGGCATCACAGGTGATTCGAATCCCCTCGCAGTTTGGCATTCCTTAAACTCTGACAAACTTCTTCTAAAATATCCATAATGACTATGACCCCACAACCTTGGAATTCTGTCGTAACAGATTCATTTCAGAACCCGCTTCAAAACTTTGTGGTCGAAAAGCTCATGCTGGATAACGATTCTGGGGAATTTGGTGGTGGCTAGAGTTCTCCGCTAATGTAAGGTTTCACTAGAAATTAATATTTGGCAAGAAGAAAAGCGGAATTTCGCCGGACGAGTTCCCTTATTATAGAAGATATACCAATTCCCGTAGTGTTCTGGTAAGAGAACACTATGGTACCATGGTTACCATGACATACAATGCAGAACAGTATCAGTATAAGTCACTCAGTGTTAAATGATCAATTTCTGTTAAAACAATATTTCTCTGACTTTCTGTAGAACCTTGACATTTGCATATATCAGTTATGCAGCAATGGCACTGCATCCATAAAAACACTGCCCGGGGAAACTGCCCAAGCCAAGTACTATGTCATTCATGGATCCACTGATGGACCTGGATGGCCGTGGAAAGACACTTTTTCTATGGAATGTTTGACAACAAAAAAAAATGAGTACATCATATATCACACAAGATGTAGTTTCTAAAACAATTTTATAAGTGTATTATGTCAAACATGAAATTACAGCTATTTAACTTACATGTTTATGATATAATATGTGTGATGAAACTTCACTTCCCTTATTAACCTATTAAGTAACTGAGAAACTGAAAAGCCGAAAACTTTCCCACTTAATTATAAACTGGGCAGTGACTGGTGAATGAGTTTTAGACCAGGTAACAGCAAATTTATTCACATGCACAGATAAGATGTCTCAGTTTAAGTTAGCCAATCTGATCATTTAAAGTCAATGGACCTAGACTGAATCATGAATGTCACCAAATCAAGACACAAAATAGACAAGCTGGTTTATTAATGTTTCCTTTTAATTTCACCTATTTGTATTGGTCACATCAGTCTTCAATCCATTAATTTAAAATAATCTTTATAAAGAACTAAAAAAAAGTAACATGTTTGCCATAACTTAGAAAATCAAATCAAACTAACAATTTGTGAAAATATTATAATTTTAATTATGGTACCATGCAAATTCCTAGTGAAATAAATATAAACATATAAAATATAATTTCAAAATAAATTCACACAATACTGTTTTTTCACCCATTTCCAACTTATTTTTGCCTTTTTATTTTGGATCAAGGCCAAATGTCATCATCATTATCATCAAAATAAACAGAAGCTACTTTCATGTATAATTTATAACTTGTTAAAATTACTTATGGTGTTCCTCGCATAAATAACGTACATGCGTTAATGTTGCCAAATGTGCAGTGAAGGTGAGCGAAATTTGGTGAAATGCAATCCCATCCATTGTCTCAGCATAAGGAGGATTCATTACAAATTTAAAGTTAATCAATGAATTTGTTTTCAAGTTATGTTCACATCAATATACACGTGAACATATTGTCAAGTTTGTTTGTCTATGGCGGCCTTATTGGAGGGAAGAGTTTGGTTAAATGCAATCCCATATGAGTTTCAACAAGAGAAAGCTTTATTCCAAGCGTGTAGTTAATCTTTGAAAATATTTTGAAATTATTATGTTCACAACACATACACTGTTACACTGGAGAATAGATTAAATACGCAATGGCGGCCATATTGGAGTGCCGTAAAATGCAATTCCATTTGTCTTCTTAAAAGAGGGAAGCTACATTCAATATCAAATTTTGAAGAGTACAGGGGAATTTATTTTCATGTTATCATGTTTGCAGCACATAGGCTACATGTGTGAATATCGTAGAATATGCAATAGGGGCTATCTTGGTGAGCAGAATTTGGTAGAATGCACTCCTATCTATCATCTTAACAGGAAGAAGCTAAATTCTAAGTTTGAAGTCAATCAGTGAATTTGTGTTCAAGTTATTGTGTTCATAAACATACATGGGTGAATATCTTAAATTACTTTACGGTGGCCATATTGGTGTGCGGAATTTGGTGGAATGCAATCTTAACTTTTGTTCTAACAGGAGGGAGCTTCATTCCAAGTTTTAAGTTAATCGGTGAATGTGTTTGCAAATTATTGTGTTCACAGCACATTCATGTGTAAATATCCCAAAATACGCAATAGCTGCCATACTGGTGTGCAAAATTTGGTGGAAAGCAATCCCATCCGTCCTCCTAACAGGCAGAAGCTACATTTGAAGTTTGAAGTGTATCTATGAATTTGTTTTCAAGTCATCATGTTCACAACACATACATGGGTGAATATCGCAAAATATGCAAAAGGGGCCATATTGGTGTGCCAAATTTGGTGGAATGCAATTCTACCAATCATATTAACAGGGAGAAGCTACATTCCTAGTTTGAAATTAATCGGTGAACTTGTGTTCAAGTTAAAGTGTTCACAACAAATACATTCTTGAATATCGTAAAATTCATGTACGTAATAGCGACCATATTGGTATGAAAATTTGGTGGAATTCAATCCAATCCGTCATTCTAACTGGAGGAAGCTATATACCAAATTTGAAGTTAATTGATGAATTTGTTTTTAAGTGATTGTGTTCACAGCACATACATGTACATGTGTGAATAGCGCAAAATATTCAATAGCAGCCATATTTGGTGGAATTTGGCGGAATGTAATCCCAACCTTTGTTCTAACATGAGGAAACTACATGCCAAGTTTGAAGTTAATCGGTGAATTTGTTTTCAAGTTATCATGTTCACAACACATACATGCGTGAATATGATAAAATACGTAATAGTAGCCATATGGGTGTGCAACATTTGGTGGAATGGAATCCCATCCATCATTCAAACAGGAGGAAGCTACATTCCAATTTTGAAGTTTATTGATGAATTTATTTCCAAGTTATTGTGTCAATTCACAGAACATACATGTGTGAATATCGCAAAATACGCAATAGCGGCCATATTGGAATGCAATCCCATTCGTCGTCTTAACAGGAGGAAGCTATAGTCCAAGTTTGAAGTTTATCCGTGAATTTGTTTTCAAGTTATCGCATTCACAAAACATATAGACGTGGATATTGTCAAATTACGCAATGACGGCCATATTGTTTTCAGTAATTTGGTGAAATGCAATCTCATCTGTTGTCTTAACAGGAGAAAGCTATATTCCAAGTTAAAAATTAATCCGTGAATTTGTTTTCAAGTTATCGAATTCACAACATTTGTGTGACAGACGGACAGAAGGACAGTAGATTTCCAAGTCACCCTCCCACTAACGTACATGTAGCTGGGGAAAAAAACCCACAATGGAATGTAAATGTAATGTGTTAAAAGCCTGAATGATGTAATAGACTTTTCTTTCTAATTTCTTGTATGTTCTATTCCTTTATATTTTCAGCTTGAACATTGCCTTAACTGCCTTTGTTTGATAGCCCCAAGACAATTTTGAACTAAATCTTATAAATTAGGAGTTATAATAGCAGAACCGGATACAGCTCAGAATTCCTGGGGCAAAACAACTGAGGTGATTCCTCTATGTATATAAATGATTTAAATGTCCTGACAACAAAGTACTGACAGGTGAATTAAAAACCTGTATCCTATGAAATCACTGTTTGAACAAGGAAGATAAACTTTGTCTTGAGCACATGACTATCAGTCATTTCAAAACTGCCACATCAACGAGAAATGTTACACATGGTTCTGGGTAGTCAGACATGAATTATAGTAAAATACAATACGGGAGGATTTGAGAAATCAGAATTACACCTATAAATTTCAGATCCTTGTTTTCAAGCATAAAATGCAGGAAGGGTCTATGGTTTATAAGAATGGTGTGACCCAGACAGAGTGACTGATGGGTTTTATTTATTTCATTATATGCTTGTTGCTTAAGTTTACACTCAAACATATTTGATGTATACTACATATATGGAAATCAAATTTGGTCCCAAAAGATAAATTTTATGAAAGACTCAAGTCAAAGGTATTAGCAAGTGAATACTATCCCAGACCAATTCCTCACATGCAGGGATTGTTTTTTTGGTTTGGGATTTACGCTGTACTTTAAGTTATTTCACTTATATGACGGCGTGCCCGCCCAATGGGTGAAAGAAATCACCCCGATGCCACTGGCCACAAACAAGGAGAAGATACAAGACAACCACAGGACAAAACAGGACGCCACAAACAGATCAGCTTTGAGTTGCTCCTTTACTCTGAGAGCACCAGGAAGCTCCCTCTAGCCGCCCGCCTCACTTGCAGGGAATGGCTTCAACTGTTAACAAGAACACTTCCATATGGAGAGTACCACACTAATTAAGCTCACTATTGGAATGGCTTAGATCAGCACACTGTATGATTATTGATTGCTGTATTATCCATCGACACAGTATAAGCCGTTAATTGTGCGAGTGTGGTCAGACGTAGGTACCGACATAGAGACAAGGCCAGCAAGGTGACCAGAGTGACCTTTACCCTAGATCAACATTCAATAACCACCACAATGGATTATTGTCAGTAATTTGTCCAAAAACCTATTGTTTGCTTCATGGGGTGTGCAGGTGTCTGAGCTATGAGTGTGAAGGGAGCCCAACTCATAGATCTCAGTCCTCACCCAGGGGTGTGCCTGAGCTATGAGTATATGAGTGGGAAGGGAGCCCAACTCATAGATCTCAGTCCTCACCCAAGGGTGTGCCTGGTGTGTCTGAGCTATGAATATATGAGTGTGAAGGGAGCCCATCTCAAGGTACTCACCCAGGGGTGTGCCGGGTGTGTCAGAGCTATGAGTATATGAGTGTGTAGGGAGCCCATCTCACGGTCCTCACCCTGGGGTGTGCTGGGTGTGTCTGAGCTATGAGTATATGAGTTTGAAGGGAGCCCATCTCATGGTCCTCACCCTGGGGTGTGCTGGGTGTGTCTGAGCTATGATTATCTCTTCGTTTATAAACAATTTTTTTTATGATTGCGAAGGGGGCCCGCCTCACGGTCTTCACCCAGGGGTTGGTGGGTGTGTCTGAGCTATGAGTATATGAGCGTGAAGGGGGCCCATCTGACGGTACTCACCTCACCTCTAGAGCTTCAAAATCTCCTCGGAGAGGGACCAACTCAGTGACATGTAGGGGTCCTGTGAAAAGATTTGTCCTCGTAAACTCATTGCCAGCACACCCCAGGTTTGCTAATTTGTGGATAAATGTGTTTAGCCAAAATTCAATGGACAATGCTTCTGCTATTTCATAAGGAAAGTGATGTTAATTACTGTGTTTGAAGGCCAATACAAATTAAGCATTGTCATTACAATGTTACATGTAGTTTTGATCTATTCTATTCTACCACAGCAAATTCTATATTTTTCTTTTATTTTAGAATCAGAAGTGCAGAGTTTTATTATTTTTAAACTTAGTGTGAATGGTAATTCATGAAATCAAATAACAGACCTAGGCTGTAGACCTACATCAGTACACCAATAAGAACCATTAGGCACACCAAAAGAATGCACACAGTCAAGTGCAGATTAAGGGTCACAGGTGCATTGGGCCCTGGAGTGTAGGCTTGATTAATTAAACAGGGGGCCTTACTTCAAAAACTTATGCATATTGTAGCATGAAATAACATCCCAGTACAAGGTCTTTGGGAGCCTCCTTAAATATTGGGAGTTCCTTATTTTAGCCCAGTCAGCCACCCCCTTTATTAATCCACTGCAGAACTGAGTTAAAATACACTCGTCAAGGCAACATGCAAACAATGACAAGACAAGCCAATCAGGGTGTTCAAATTAACAGTGCTAGGCGCCAGTCACGCCACAACATACCTGTTTTGTGTTGCCTCTTAGCTCAGTGAGTTCCAGGGCACTCGTAGCTCCCACAAACCATCTACCCCCCAAATTATGACATGATTGTTTGTTTGTTTGATTGGGGTTTTACGCCGTACTCAAGGTTATTTCACTTATATGACGGCGTGCCAGCCCGATGGGTGAAGGAAACCACCCTCGAAGCCACTGGCAACAAACAATGACAATATACAAGACAATCACAGGACAAAACAG